>JAVYIG010005312.1:0-139693 GCA_035222895.1 Strongylocentrotus droebachiensis | reverse complement strand
CATATTTTTGATAGAAATCCACTTAATATAAAGAGAAAAAAATAAAAAATAAAAAATAAAAACACAAACAAAAGTAAAAGGAATTTACCTTCCATTTCTTCCTCCTGGAAGAAATGGGGTTCGCTTGAGAAAGTCCCCTACGACTTCTTCAATCTCCATCTCTTTGGCGCCCTGGTCGGTCTTCATGCAGGCTCCTGAAAGACGTAAGTGCAGATGCCATGGATCATTATATTAAAATTATTTTGATGACACATTAAAATAAGACGATACAGATTACACACCTTAAATGACAAATGGGTCATTCCATGGCAATTCGGACAATCAATATCATTACACTCCTCTCAAATGTATTAGGGGAAAATGGTATGTCGGTTCCCATGTTATGGCCCACCCCTTTTTTTTGTTTTGCAAAAATGGGCATTTTTGTATGAAGAAATACATGGATACACATCTGCACACTCTCACATAAGTAATTCCTTGTTCAGATGGGCATAAAACATAACTACTCCTTAGAGGCCAAATTCAACAGCTACCTTACAAGCAGAAAACAATGCTATTATGCGACTTCAAAGGCAGCAAGGTTGCTTGCTAGAGACCATCAATGTCCAATTGATCACCAATCATTGTAACTCATCGGGTGAATCCAGAAACATATAAAATAAAATTGAAATTGGCTAATCATATACTAATTGATTACTTACTGACAATGACGGGAACAAATCTTGTTGACTTCAGACCACGCTTCCCCTTCCTCCCATTCACGTTGAAATCTGACCAAAGATTATTTGACCCCAGCTTTTTCATGATACGCCGACTTGTTTGGGCAATATTGCCCCCGCCGACTAGACTCAGGTAGTTGATCTGAAATTAAAAGAACCATTATCAATTACAATGCCGTAGATTCTCACATAAATAGGAGCCAACCGTCTCATTTCCAGACATTATTATGAATGTTTCTCCGCTAAAACCTTCACCCTGATGCGGTAAATATTAATTTATCATTTGCAAAATTCACAGGCTTTCACTTTTTTTTTTAAACATGGCTATAAAGTAATCAAGGCATGTATAAATCAGAAACTCAGGATATTTCAGGTTTAGATAATTAAACCTGTACAAAAAGGAAAAACAAAGTCATTTGAATGGATGATCAAATAATGCCAAATTAGTATGCAAGTATTTTTAAACTTACCATTCTCTTCTTAAAATCAGACTCTACGAGTCTCATTTCGAGCAAGTCGAATTCACTCCCTGTCTTGAGCGGTTCCGCAAAGGGCTCCTGCAGGTCGGCAGGACCTGCCCGTAAACTCACTGATGATTTGGCAACCAGGTTTGCCAGCGTCTCCACTATCTGGGCCTGGACATCTTCCAGCTTCTGAATTTTTTGAAGTACCTGCTGTTGAAAATTGTCTAGGAAAACAAAAGGAGTAAAAAAAATACATTAACAAATTAGGTCATTTTGGTAGCTAAGAAGAGTATGTAATTTTAGTGTGACTGATATGTACGACAGCTTTTCAACTATCGCATTTCAGGAATACATCACCAAGCTGCAATGACAATACTTGTACAAAGCATCAGACAATGCAACACATACAGAAAGAATCTGAAAGCAATTTTGCAGAAAAATATACCCCTGCTTTTTTGATAAAAATAAATCAAAATTAAACACATCAAAGAAAGTTTCCCCCTAAAGAACCCCATAAAATCTTCGAGTATAACAAATTATTCAAGTTGAAACCAAGCATTGGATATAGCTAGGGTTGTTAGGAAGCAGATTCTCGAAAATTAGTGACATCCGTGACTTAACGGCTGAATGATCACAACATGAACAAAAAATTACGTTTTTTTTCTTGATTTTTCTACTGGAAGATTTGATGGGGCTCTTTAGGGGGGAACTTACTTTTGATGTTGTATTTATATTGACAACCTCTCTCTCTTATATCAGTGTAGCATCTCGGTAAAAATAGTGAATTTTGTTTATAGTTTAAATATGCTGTACTCCAAAATCTAATCAATTGACCTCCTATGAAACATACTATTAAGTTCTTGAGAAGAGATATTTTGTTTGTGAAATTCTCTACGTAAATACTTACTGTCCAAGGTTCTAGCTTTTGGTGTCGGCGGCTGGCTTTGGCGAGAAGTCGAAGGAGAGGGGAATGTAGTTGTAGATGGAGATGATCCCCTCTGGATTGGGCCCGTCGGGCTTAAGGGGACAAATCTGGCCATCATGGATGTTGTTGACAATTTGGGGAGAGGAAGTTCCTTAGTCTTCGACTTATCTGCCTTTCTCGGGCTTCTGCGAAGTGGCTCAGGGTCACACTCCATATCTGGAAAAACATCACAGACATTAGAAAAATATCAAGCAAGAAAATAATTTTTGAAAAATGTTCAAGCTTTATGAATTCATTTTGAGTTCAACATGTTAATTTTCAATTTTGATGAATTGGTACATTATGCCCCCCCCCCCCTCCCTCCCCCAGGTGCTATTAGGGTTAAAACATCATCTAGCATCCTTCTAGCATATAAATTCAATTGCAGCGCAGCACTCGACAACAAAGGCAGTGGTCTACTGTACTCATACAAGTAGCGTATGTTGATGCACACCTAGAGATTGACAATGTCCAGGCCAAAAATGCTAACAAAATTCTTTATGCTGGTGATTCGTTGTGTATATCAGCAGGGGTGGTATTCAGAAAACTCTCTTAACCCTAATAGCACCGGGGTATTTCAGACCTTGCTACCGTGCACCTTTGTTTTTGTTGTGTTTTTTTCGTAAAATTTATCATAGAACTATTTTGAAGCATAATTGTGCTATAATAAATTAATTTCAGCCAAAGAAAGTGAAAATAATCTTTATGAATAAGGTGAGAAAACTCAATTTGCATTGAGTTTGTACACAAAATCACGTTTTTGAGCCATTTTCGTTTGGACGAGCGTGTATAAAAGGCCGTGCAGCATCATAACGGTATTCCTGATTTTCGCGAAAATGGTGTCAAAAGATGCGCAAGACTTGAAAGTAAAAAGTCAGCGAGCAGCGCGGTCAAAAAAAATTGCGCGGCGGAGTGGTCGCGAACAATCTCGAGGGGGGGGGGGGGGCATTAAGTTAGCACTTAAAGTGGTACTCCAGGCTGAAATTGGGATGTTATGTAAAGTAGAGTAAAATTTAACAAGAACACTAAAAATTTCATCAAAATTGGATGAAAGGGTAAAAAAAAAAAAAAAATCCACTTAAACATTTTTTCTAAAGTCTTTATTTTGTTTTTCTTATTTTGTTTTCTTGTTCAATTTCAATTCAACACGGACATAGGCAGACCACCCCCCCCTTTTTTTGTTCATTTGATAGGGGGCTGGGGCGCAAGCCCCCTCCCCCTATTATTATTTATTTAATTATTTTTTTATTTGATAATTCTATTAAACACGCCCCAGCTTGCGCCCCAGCCCCCTTTCAAATGAACAAACAAAAAAGGGGGTCTGCCTATCAAATGATAGGCAGACCCCCCCCCCCCCTGATTTTGACTCCCGTGCAAATGTGTGGCTGTATTCACGTTTGGAAATGTGAAAATTTAGTGGGCAAAATGGCCACGCGCAATCTAATACCAGCGGTGCGGATACGTGTGGGGAGTCCGAAACACATGGCCATCTTCACTGAAGACTTTCAAGTCACTCGGTCATAGATCTACTAGACTAACTTACAGTTACAATGTACATGTAGACCTTTACCATATCAGAAATAAATTCAAGTTCTTTCAGTGATTTTAAGTAACTCTTTCTGCTACATGACATGTATTAATGTGTTACTGTTATAAGTGTTAGGTGAAAGTTGGGTTAATTCACATCATTCTGGATTCAATCATACAACAATCAACAATAACAGTAACGCGTCTGGTTAACATACGCCTTTTTGTTTGGCATGTATCACATTGCATTCACACTCACAGGTTGGTTAAAAGTAAATTTTCATGCACGTTATTATCGCTAATGCATGAATGCAGCATGCAGACTAACTCCGGGAAGCTCCAACACCGGCGCGCCGACGCTGCGCCGGTGTTGGAGCTTCCCGGAGTTACATGCAGACATGTCACGACACAAGCCGATCGATACTCATTTAAATGTTTTCCCACATTTTACACGTCTCGAATTCACTCAAACAACATTTAAACACCTAACAGATATCAAAATGGTAAAATATCACTTACATTGGTGTTGCAGTCTCACAAATTAGGTAGATAGTTCAGGATTTCTTGATAGCTCTTGCAAAGGCACACACGGTATTCAATGGGAAAATTCTCAATGTAATTTTCACGCACATGGCCGGCTAGCTAGCTAACGCAGCCGGGCAGCGCAATTTTTTTTTACACGCTAGCCTGGCCATTTCTATGATAAACACCATGGAAACGACTAATATTAGTCTAGCAACCTACATGCGAGGTGCATGATGATACACATGTACATCATGCATGACAATCATCAGATAAAGACATAGCTGGCCCTTGTAAATGAGACGGCCACCGCAGCCATCGGGCGATAGAATTCAAAAACTTAATTTATTTTAATTTAATTTAGGAACTTTACATTAATCTTGATCTAAGGAGACACGAACGAACGAACGTTCAGCTAGAGAGCAACCAAGTAAAACTGCGGTAGTGCATGCCTACATGTAGGCTTTACCACCAGCGCACCTTTACGAGTATTACGGCGAAACTGGCCAGGCTAGCGTGTAAAAAAAATATTCGCAGCCGGGCACGGCTAGCGCTGACGTCATCGATCAATCCTCGGCGGCGGCGGCTTCGTTCGTTGTTGTGTAAAGATGTAAGATAAATGATTTGAAATTACCGGTAATAAAATTGAGTATGTAAAATGTATAAAAATATGTTTTGCTTGTGTATTTTTGTTTATGAATTGTGTATGCATTTATATGATAATACAAACAAATCTCGTTTTCATTTCAATTCAAGAAATCGCCTACAGTATTTTAGTGATCTGTTTTCATTTGTTTTTATTTATCCTTAGTAGTTGGACGTAGACAAAATATGATGCTTAATTCTGGTATTTGTTTAAAAAAAAATCTTAGTTGATTTATTGAATTGGACGTATATAAAACGTTCTGTGAACGTTATGTACAAAACGTTTATTTTGTAACGTCCACAAACGTTTTGTAAACGTCCTATATCAAACGTTCTGTAAACGTCCTATATCAAACGCTCTGTGAACGTCCTATACCAAACGTTTAATTTTGTAACGTCCAAAAAACGTTTTTTAAACGTTCTCAAAACCTAAACTTTGACGTAAATGAGAAGTCCAAACTTTAATGTTATATAAACGTTTTTAAAACGTTCATTTAGGACGAAGACGTACAGGACCTAACAAAAACGTTTTGAAAACGTTCTGAAAACGTTCTGTGTTTGCTGGGTCAGGATTTCTTGATAGCTCTTGCAAAGGCACACACAGTATTCAATGGGAAAATTCTCAATGTAATTTTCACGCACATGGCCGGCTAGCTAGCTAGCCGGGCAATAACGCAGCCGGGCACGGCTAGCGCTGCCGTCATCGATCAATCCTCGGCGGCGCGGCCTCGTTCGTTGTTGTGTAAAGATGTAAGATAAATGATTTGAAATTACCGGTAATAAAATTGAGTATGTAAAATGTATAAAAATATGTTTTGCTTGTGTATTTTTGTTTATGAATTGTGTATGCATTTATATGATAAAACAAACAAATCTCGTTTTCATTTCAATTCAAGAAATCGCCTACAGTATTTTAGTGATCTGTTTTCATTTGTTTTTATTTATCCTTAGTAGTTGGACGTAGACAAAATATGATGCTTAATTCTGGTATTTGTTTAAAAAAAAATCTTAGTTGATTTATTGAATTGGACGTATATAAAACGTTCTGTGAACGTTATGTACAAAACGTTTATTTTGTAACGTCCACAAACGTTTTGTAAACGTCCTATATCAAACGTTCTGTAAACGTCCTATATCAAACGTTCTGTAAACGTCCTATACCAAACGTTTAATTTTGTAACGTCCAAAAAACGTTTTTTAAACGTTCTCAAAAACCTAAACTTTGACGTAAATGAGAAGTCCAAACTTTAATGTTATATAAACGTTTTTAAAACGTTCATTTAGGACGAAGACGTACAGGACCTAAAAAAAACGTTTTGAAAACGTTCTGAAAACGTTCTGTGTTTGCTGGGATATTATTATTTTCTGTGTCAGACATATTTACATCAACTTATTTACATTTTCATTTTCATCATTGTCATTATCATCACCATTACCATCACCATTTTTTGTTCTTACCTGAACTGATGAAACGGATAAAGATATATAATTTAACATAAATTAATACACAGATTTTTACTTATTAAGAGGAACTCCATTTTCTCCTGATCTCTTTTAATACCAGCGCCCTCTTCTGATATAATACACTGAAATAAAAAGGTTTAAATCATTCTTGGTAAATCACAGAGTTTTTTTGTCAGCTTTACTTCATGTGAAGTAAGTAAGTAAATATTTAAAAAAATTATATATCAAACATAAATTGAACAAAAACATTAATTGAAAATTCAAAAAAGGGGAAACAAACCTTGGTATGCAATATTCAAAGGGAAATTTTTGTTTACTGTTAAGAACTCAAAGATTTATTGAAATAACCAGTAATGCATTTTACAGTTTTGGGATTATACGTAGTTATTCCATTGGAATCTGTAATACAAATGGTATTTCAGATCTTTAAAGTGGGAATTGTATGTATTCATTTATATTTTAGACCTTCCAGATTTTTTGTATTATCTTTACCGATTTAATATATTCTAAATCTCAGAGCATATTGCAAGGGTGCAAGCCTTATATATAAGCAAAGAAAAATTCCCATCGCTTAATTATGTTTAAACAATGGTGATAACAGCTTGACATAAATTCCATTGATTTTCTATTCATGCAATTTAGGTTTGTTAGTGTCTAAGGTGCTTGAAAGGGAGAGTGATAATAACTTTTTTTTCGAAAGAGTTTCTTTCACTCTTGCATTATTAGTATCATACACGAGGGAAATGACCCCATGTAACTAGGACGCCTGTCTGATAGAGAATTTACCTTCGGGAGTGAGAAGGGGGTGGGGATCTACAGGGGTGGTGTAATTGCCTTTCCAGACCCGAGCCCCGGATTCTAAAACGACGAGTCCATTAACATTAAAATTAAAAGGCTCATCAATCAAACGTGTAAATTGGGTCAAGAAGAAAGTCCGGAAACAAGTTTTCCAAGAGCAACAAATTGTAATGATTTAATGAGATACTTTTTGAACAGGCAGTGATCTTCTTTTTCTCTCGAATTGTTAACTCCATCACCCTTAAATGGATTGGGTTACTTTGTCTCAGATTCTTAAAACAAATCCTGGATTTAGCTCATGCTGCAATGATAATAATATACCGTTAGGTTAGTCAGGAACCCCATGACTTTTACAAGCCGATCGTCTGTCTGATTACCAAGATATTTATGATTGGAAATCGAAATCAAATTTTGCGTATTCCTAACGGTTTTCATAAACACTACAGTCTATTGGGGAAAACGAGTATGGTAAAACCGGTCACTCAAAGATTTTTACTTTTTGTAGGCACTTCTTGATCATTTTGAAGGGCAATTTTTGTTTAGAACTTCAATATTACACCATATCACAGACACTGATAACACGTAGGGCCGTGCATCTCACATTTAACGTTGTTAAACGATGCCTTGAAAATGAAATTCCTTTTCAGAAGCTTCCGATTATGCCCACCTATCGTTTGGGTCGTTTTCACAGCGGCGACAGATGCCAACAGTTGTGTCTGAAAGTTAAACCTGTACAGCGATTACAATTTGTTTTAATTCAACATTTAAGTACAATTAATAGCTTATATACACGTTCATAAAGTTGCTCTATTCTGTATTTGTTATATCGCTGAATTGTATTTTGATTTGTATGTTGCAGAAGAAAATATATTAAATATCATTTTACGACAGGGGTATGGGAAGTACCCGTCATATCTTTGCTGCACTACTTTGTCAAAAAGAAGCAGCATGCTTGCATCTTCAATTTGCCTATTAATAACTTATTAGAAAGCGGCTGGCAACAGGAAACTTTCTTCTCCGGATTTTTTGTTAAGGAGGGCGCTCTTATTATTTGTACTTTTAAATTCAGCTGTCGATTTATTTTCCTTTTCGTAACTAGAGTGGAGAAAAGGATAAAGTGGCATATCTAAAAAGTAAATAAATATAAAGAAGTTTATTTATCAAAATGTATTCTTTCTTCCCGGACTTTTTTAAATAAGAGCACTCTCCTTCGATATTATAAACTCTTCTTCTTCTTCTTCTTCTCGTTATAATTTGATTTTATTTAATATTGTTGAGAATCACTCTATTATTTTTTTGTGCTCTGTCCCTCTCTCTCTCTCTCTCTTTTTCTCTCTCTCTCTCTCTTAATGTAAGATTATGTATATACTTTCTATATTTAGAATGCCATTCCCTTTCTGAGGGTTCCAGTCGTGCCCATCTATCTTTTTGGTCGTATACGTAGGGGGAACAAATAACTTCGATTAACATATAACCTCAAAAATTATGATTAGGGAAACAAAGATGAACAGGTAAGAAGTTAGGTTTAAAAGTTGAAATTGTATAGAGATAAAAAGGGAGGGACACGTCCCCTCTCAAATTTATTAAGGAGGGATCGTCCCCCCCCCCCGAAAAATTTGACAAAATGCAAAAAAGAAATGCATAGGAAATACTGACTAAAGACTGCAACACACTTTTAAGCGCTGGAGGGTCCAAGAGTGCAGCGTTTAAACTAATACAAATGCAAGTCTTCTCGTTCAGTCGCTACGCTCCCTTGCATAATATCCTTTAACATGCACATCTCAATATTGTAGAAAATTTGTAACAAAAACATTCATTAAAGCCCAACAGCCTATTCCTGACAATTTCGAAGGGGTCACTAGACCCAGGCCTCCACAACCGATATTTTTTATATTTCCCATAAAGTATTTCTTTGTTTTGTCGGTCTCCTGCATGGGCTGTGGGTTTCACGGCGATGTCGGACATCTTAGAAACCTCTTCTTTAAATCAATTTCTTATTTTGTTTTGTATCGTACTCGTAAGACCATAAGCCATATAGTTGGCTGTGTTTTAATTCAGTATTATGGTGACTTCTGTCTACATCCCCCATCTCATTCTCTGTAATTCTTGCGCTTATTATTATTTTTGTTTTGTTTACTTAATAATGGAAATTATTGTTTCAAATATTTCTTCATTCACTTCGCCTTTTACACTCTAAATTACAGGGATTTAAATTTAAATCTATAGGATTTATTTTTAAATCTTTCATGTACTGTAGGTAGGGACCAATCGATGTGGATTTAAAATTAATCTTCGCTAGGATTAAAAAGTTTTAATCTGTAAAGGATTAAAAAATAAGTTCAAAAGATTTATATTATAAATCTTTCTAGATTAAAATTAACCCTCATAAAGATTTAAAAGCAATCCTTTTTGGGACTTCTTTGTCATGTGACAAAATCTTATCGCCAGGATTGGTCAATTTGCCGTTAATTTTCGGAACTTTTTTTAATCTTTTGGGATTGAAAAAAATATATTTGAAACTCGGATTAAGAACCAGTTTAGCAATCTTTTAAGATTAAAAATCAATCTTTATGGATTTAATTTATTCAAATCCGGCTTAAGATTTAAATTTTAAATCCCTGTAATTTAGAGTGTAGGAGGCTGTCTATTCTATGATTTATTACACAGAAGAAATTAATCATGTTAACGGTTTAACTTAATACATACCATCACAAAAATAGATACAACGAAACGAAATACACTTTTAGTGAAGTGGTATATTTTATTCATATTTTATTCGCATTTTTTGTGTCACAATTTAAAAAATACATTTTCGAAAGGTAAACAATTTTAGCTCCAAAAGGAGTTAACGTTTATACTCGTTTCATTCCAAAAGGATTTATACCCGAACTGGTTTATTTCTAAAAGGAGTTTAATCCACTGTGTTATCTATGTTAAACGGTAATGTGGGATAAATAGGTTAACAATCACGTCTTCCTTCCTTCCATTCCCAATTTCGAATTTTTTTAATTACATTTCAGTTTTTATTATTATTTGAAACAAACGAACATGGTAAAAGTCTGGAAACTAATTTTGTCATAAGTATTTACAGTAAAATACAAGGAGCATGAAATAAGGTGATACAATTTATATTAACATAAATAGTTCAATACATATCAAAACGGATAACGTTACTACATGCATTAAACAGATAATGTTAACAATTATTGAATTTAATTTAATCGGATAAAATTTTAAAAGATGATTGTGCAGTGGATACCAGGAATAGATTATATTTTCATAGGAATATGTGTAAATTTGTCATGATAATGAAACAAGTCCATAGTTTAAAGTTAAAGAGGGAGTAAAAATCCTATACAAATTGTATAATATATCGTATGTGCACTTTATCAGTTGAAAATTTCATCGTAAATATATATATAGTGTTCTTGTTTTATTATAGTTGAAACCAATAATAACCAGAGTCTAGTCCACGAACATTTGCACAATTTAGCAATTACACTGATTACAATCACATCCAACGAAGTGATATTAAAATTAAGCAGTTGAGTAAATGTCGCTCTTTAGTGTTTACAACATAATGCTCTCAACACCAAGTGTATTGTTTCCAGTGCATTGTAACATTTATTCTAAAATCTCTACTAAAGTTGACCTCTTTGTAAATGACTATCCAATGTTTACTAGTATTTCAGGAAGTTATCGATCAGACAATAGTATACAGTTTGCCATACACATAAACATAATTATATCATAATAATGAATATACGGATATGTATATAAATAATCAGTTTTTTTCTTTTCTTCTATTCATAGCAATACATAAGAAGTCGACAGATATACAAATGTACAATCGTTTTGACAAAAAGGTAACCGTTCGTTGAGATACCAACTATTTCATTACAAATATTACAAACTTAACTTTGACGAGAAAGAAAAAACCTTGTCTTCTCCACACACAGTATGACGGATATATATTTTACAATATTATACACAACTTCAAGTTTACACGAATGTGAGACCTCGTTCCAACCACGGGGGCAAATCTACTAGACCTTTCTAGAAAGTAAGAGCTAAACCAAATAAATAATACTTTCTTTGTTCCACATTCGGGTTGTTTTAGTATGTTTTAGGAATCAGTCATCTTTTTCACATCCTTTGCATTAAGCACCTGATACTCATCGGACTCAAACAACTCATCTCGAGGATCTTTCTTCTTATCTTTCTCATTAAGATTGTCCACCGAGTAGTACAAGAGCTCAGAAACACAGCGTTGGTGATGCTCTGGTCCCTCAGAAGGCAGAGGATTGGTTGTCGATCCCTCATCAGGACCACCTTGCCATTGGGTTCAACATTTGTATAAGACTTCATAGAATCATACTTTGCTTTTTGAAGTGTCTTCCGTAGCAACCATAGAGCAATCTCCTTTTGCGTCGTTGCGCCCAGTTACTGGCAACCCAATGGAGTTTTGGGGTGGCAGAGGAGGCTTTTCCTCTGCTGAATCCACCCCCCTTTGCTGAAGATCTACGACTTTACTGGAGATTTCTACCTAGCATGTCAACGTTGAGATGTAAAGGCCTGGTTGTGCCACTAAACAATCCAAGATGTTCTGCGATGATGAAAGTTGAGCTTGACAAATGAACATGCAGTCAGCAACAGAAGAATAACGGAATAGGTCGAAAGAACAATTACAGTTAATAGCACAAAGGTTATTGGGTAGGTATATGTTTGTTGTTGGATATTTAGTAGAGGAGTTGTGGTGACGATTGTATGTATCCCTGCTCCCTCGGATATTGTTGGGTAATTGATAGCAGAGCCAGTTCGAATTGCAACACTATACGGTGCATGTCTTCCTTCGTCTTTTTGAATGCTTTCTGTCTCGTCGACTATCGAGTAGGGAGTTGTGTGAACCAAGTCGTTAATCGAAAAATTGAAAAAGTCTGGATTTGCTTTACCATCGATGTACAGCATGAACGTACGATTGTTGTCTTGAGTCAGTTTATAAATGTCAGATTCGTTATTGCTGAGCACACAAGGAGTTTGAAGGATGCATCTCCCGATCGCTGTACCATTTGGATATGACCACACAGCAGTTTCATTTTCAAGGAGTTTGCTGGACTTCAACACACACTTTATAGTGAATTGCTGAAGAATGGCACCGTTCAGGGTGCTGCTTCTACATGTAAAGTTGTGCCCATAGCACCTGACGAAAAGCACTGCCATAGACACCATGTACAATGATAGAGCACTTTTGAAAAATGACGCCATTTTGCAGTGTCGTTCCGCAAGCATGTGATAAGATGGATACAGTTTCAACGCAGACGTGTCTCACCTCATGATAGGGCGTCTGAGAAGAACGGTGACGATCATAATTATGCTGAGCGGTTTTTGCATTCTTGATGAAGAATCTTATATGTAAATGTCGTTAAGGATATTTGTATCCGATGAAATGAATGACGCAGTGACGGTGAATACCATATGATCAGTGGCATGCCTTGGGGAAGTTTCAACGATATTTTGCAATATCATTTAGTTTTTATAAGATATTTGTTTGTTGGTTGTGCTGATAACTGATAATAAATTATCGGATTTGTTCATGCTGTTGTTCGATAACAATTATATAACCCAGAAAAGATTGATCATCTGTTTTTAGTTTTCAAGTACCATGCACAAGGATACATATTTGTCAATTATGTCGATTATTATATTTAGCCATACATGAATCTTGTGCATGCTTATAATGAAACCGAAATTAAAAATGACAAGAAAAATTGATAAATGAAAAAACAAAAAATAATAATTAAATAATTAACAAATAAATTGCAAAGTGCCATTCTGAAAAGCAACATCAGTTAAGATGTATGAAAATCGATATTAAACATTATTGAACATTATTCCTGAAGAACAGTCATTGACTGAAGTATGCAACCGTGCTAAAATAAAATAAACAAACAAATATTAATAAACATACATCACTATATATCATATACACTGTGAAAATATTGGGCAATATTTTTGCAACACTTTGCCCAACGTTGTGCCAATAGTCAACCCAACCATCTATTGGGCAATATTTTGCCCAGTGGTATTGGTAAACGTAATTACCCTACTTCACACGTGCATAATTGTTTCGTATTTTGTCAAAAATTTGGGCAAAGATATTAACCCTTCAACTGCCCGACTACGGTAGCCCACTTGTTGGGAAAGTCTTGACCAACTGTTGGGCAAAATACGAAAATATTGCCCAATAGATGGTTGGGTTGACTATTGGCAAAGTGTTGGAAAATATTGCCCAACCTTTTCACAGTGTACTCATATAATTCTTCTGTGTCAGTACCAGTGTGTTCGGTGTAAATGGTCAATGTTCCGAGTGGTAACCAGTCCTCAGTGGCACTCCTCAGGGCACAGTATTAGGCCATCATCTTTTTCTACTCCACATCAATGACAATAATGAAAAGGTTACCAGTACAACACGACTTTTTGCCGATGATTGGTTACTTTACCGTCCCATCAAATCTGCTGAAGATGAGAAAGCTCTTCAACAAGACCTAGATACTATGGTCCAGTGGTCCAAGACTTGGGGCATGCATTTCAATCCCTCTAAATGCAAAACCATGCGTGTTTTAAGAAAGAGAACACCGGGTACTAAATCCTACAGAATCCTTGAAAACGATATAATTTATGAATTTCAATCTGGTTTTCGACATGATTATTCGACTGAAACATGTCTAATTCATTTGACTGATTATTTGAGGAGAGAAACTTCCCAAGGGCGCTTTGTTGGTATGGTGCTCCTTGATCTGCAAAAAGCTTTTGATACAGTTAATCATTGCGTCTTATTGAAGAAGTTACAACTAATGGGTTTTGATAAGGCAAGTTTAGATTGGTTCAGATCCTACTTAACTAATCGGCACCAAGTAGTGGCCATTCATGATATTCGTTCCAAACTAATGCCTATAACATGCGGTGTTTCAAGTTTCAAGTTTCAAGTTTATTTGTCTTCCAGAAAACACATGTGACAAAATATAATAGAGTATAATAATAACAGTACAATAACAGTACAATGTAGAATAGAGAAAGACGAGGAGACCTTGGTTGAAGCACAGCTTGTTAAGTTAAGGCCCCCTCATATGGTGTGACAAAGATAACTGATTCATGAATACAACAACAAATATGGAATATATAAAACTATTTACAAAATACTCTCAGAGAACAACTACCCAACGATGCATCGACCACAGCATGGATGACTACAACAAGTATACCTGAAGATGCGCACATCCCCATCACACCGGGTGAGCTAACAAACTCACCGTGTGTGTGAAAAAAATGTATCATATGAGCAAAAATCAACCCACCCATGGGAGGGCGATCTAATATGGACAAACCCAAGCTGACACCAAGTCGAGACATTGATGAGTTATTGCTCTCTGAGTGCAGAGGTCAAGAACGACAAGTAGGAATATATGGTATATGTACAGATGAGAAAGAAGAAGAAAAAAGAAAAGGGATAGAAGGGGATTATGTCAAAGTCGAAAAAATAACAAAAAATAGATCGAGAGTAGAGTTTAATATGCTACAGTACACGAAAAATGAAGCTTGATAACACATTCATATGTCATCGACATACTTGTGAAGTAAATATGACTTAAGTCTACGTTTAAAAACTGAGATACTTGAAGCATTTGTTATAGTAGTATCAAGTGAATTCCAGAACCTGGGGCCAGTGGACATTAGAGTATTCAGAGTGAATGTTGTCCTTGCATATGGTAAATGGAGAGCAGAAGCCTGTCTAGTATTATAGCTGTGAATTTGGTTATTTCTTCTAAAGATTTGAGCAAGGGCAGGAGGGAGGTCCCCAGAGTGAATGCTAAACATGAGCGTTCCAAGTTGCATTGAATAGAGATCTTCAAGTTTTAGAATACCGTTTTCATAATAAAGTAGATTTGTATGTGCACGATAATTCGCTTTACAAATTATTCTAATAACCCGCTTCTGCACAACAAAGAGCCTGTGGATTTGAGTTTTGAATGATTTGCCCCATGCCAACATACCATAATTAATATATGATAAAATAAGAGTAGAGTACAAAATGAACAATACTTCTTGAGGTATACATGATCTCAACTTATAAATAACACCAGTATTTCTTGACACCACTTTACTTAATTTGTCCACATGAGTTTTCCAATTCAGTTTCTCATCTATGTATATCCCAAGAAATTTTGTTGAAGTTACTCTCTCAATTGGGTTATTATTAAATGCCACTTCGCCCGGCAAAATATTAACTGAATTACTGAACAGTATATAATTAGTTTTCTGAAGATTCAAGGATAACTTATTAGCATTAATCCACTTCATTACTTTTCGAAACTCTTCATTAACACTATTCAACAATATTTGTGGACATTTATGAGAAAAAAATACACTTGAGTCATCAGCAAAAAATATGAATGATAATACACTTGATGAGCGTTGAAAATCATTAATATACAAGATGAATAAAAGTGGTCCCAAAATGGAGCCCTGGGGAACGCCACATGTTACTTTTTGGGGGCAAGAGTCAATTCCATTTAAGGACACATATTGCTTTCTATCAGTAAGATAACTTCTAAACCAATCCAAGGCGACTCCCCTGACACCATAATGACATAATTTACTTAAGAGAATTTCATGGTCTACAGTATCAAAGGCCTTAGAAAAGTCTAAAAATGTACCGATGGTGTGTAAACGACTATCTAAGGCAGAAGCAAGTTTATCTATAAGGTGTAAAATTGCATGTGTTGTTGTATGCTTCTCCCGAAAACCAAACTGATAATTACTGAAGACACATGTTTTGTTTAAAAATGTTATAGTTCTTACATAAATAATTTTTTCCAGAATTTTTGAAAAACATGTTAACAAAGAAATCGGACGATAATTTGTCAGTAATTGAGAGTCACCTTTTTTAAAAATTGGTACAACTTTTGCGATCTTCATGTTTATCGGTACAACTCCGCTTGACATAGACAAATTAAAAATATGAACTAGTGGTTGAAGGATACCGACAATAACTTGCTTAATAAGTTCGTTCCCAATATGATCATACCCAGGACTTTTCTTGTTCTTGAGGGCTTTAACAATACCAAGCAATTCTTCGTCATTTGTGGGCACCAGAAATAAACTTTGCATGTTACGTTCTCCTAAGTAATCATGAAAATCAGTTTGACTGTTTGGAATATTTTTTTTCAGATTCGGACCAATATTACAAAAATATTCATTAAACTTTTCCACTATAATATTTTTATCTTCAACCATTTGGTCATCTATATTCATTTGTATTATACTTGTTACTTTAGATGTTTTTTTAAATACATTTCTTATCACCTTCCACGTGCCCTTGATATTATTGTAAGTTGCTTGAAACTGTGCAAAATAGTATTGTTTTTTGGCTGCACGCAGTTGAGAAGTCAGAGTATTTCTGTAAACGGAATATTTCTTTTTTAGAGCTTCCGTCCCTGCTTTCCTATACTTATAAAACAGCTCATTTTTCTTATTTATTGATTTCAGCATAGCATTGGTGACCCACGGCAAACGTGGGGTTTTTCTACGGTTGTTTTTACTCTTTACTACTGGAATATTAGCATCATACAGCGATAAAAACCTATTCATGAAAATATCGAAGGCACTCTCATCATACTGATTCAAAAGAACATCATTCCAGTTTGTCGCCAATAATGCCTCTCTAAACTGATTAATATTTTCTGGGGTGTTTCTTCTAACATAAATATTCTTTTGGGTGACTACAGGGTTTTTTCCCAAAGGAATTGTAGTATACACAGGAAAATGGTCAGACAAGTCTGACACTACAATAGTAGATAAAGGAAAAGGTTGCAAGTTACTAAAGATATTGTCAATTAGAGTAGCAGATGATTCAGTTACTCTTGTTGGTTTTGTTATCAAGGGCAACAAAGAAAACGACAACAACAAATTCAGGAAATCATCAACATGAGCATCAACATTATGCTGTAAAAGGTTTATATTAAAATCTCCAACCAAAAATAAGGATTTACCATTAAGTGACTGGTTTTCCAAAGCTCTCTGCATTTCGTCCAAAAAAATGTTCAAAATACCATTGGGAGGTCTGTACACGACTCCAATCACGATATTATTTTTACCAGAAATAAACACTTCAACAAAAAAAACTTCTAGATTTTCAGTCATGACATTAAGTTCGTGACATACTCGATAATCGAGCCCAGATGGAACATAAAGGGCAACACCACCACCACGTCTGCCTACTCTACTATTGCTTAACAAATTATAACCTGGAATAACAAACAAATTTGCATCATTTTCACTGGTGAACCAAGTTTCAGTGACACCAATGGCAGTTAAGCCTGAGCTGATTTTGTTCACAAATGATGTCACATGTTCAAAATTTCTACTCATGCTGCGGATATTAAAATGAAGAAGGGAGAGCTCTTTATCTGTGGCATTTTTAACTGACTCAAAGAACTGTTGTTCTGTAGAATAATTACATCTTAAAGAAATATTTTCAATGCTGTCACTGATATCACTCAAGCTAGCTTCAAGAAAATTGCAAATATTTTGGTCATCTATTTGAGCCATGATCGGTCAAGATAGGTGACAGGATAAACACGAGTACTGATAACATATACATAAGAAAACGGCCAGCTAACTTAAATACAACTAGAAAGATAAACACTTGAGACATATAGAATATGAGACAGCAAATTGGAGAGGAAAAAGGAAGGTATAAACAGGGAAAGGAAGACAAAAAAGAACAGGATGGAAAACATATATATAAATGTAATTGCGCACAGGATACATTGCGCAGATAAGTTAAAAGACAATTCATATGAAAAAGATAGTACCAAAAGTGTAGTAAATAAAAAGAGATGTTTTAAGTGTCATGTGGCAAGAGCTATCAAGTTATTAGACAAAGGTTAAAATTAGAGCCTGGCCAAGTCCGCTTCAGAAAAGATGGTTTTCTTAATTTCATTGCCATCAGTTGCTGGCAACAAAGCGATGACTCGACCATCCCGTGTCCAAGCAGTTTTCACCCGTTGATGGTCACGGGTCATCTTGAGGAGCTTGGCATTATCGCGGGTTAGGTCCTCCTGGATGGATTTTCTCGTACCCGCGAGCTTGCGACGACTCCCGAGGACCTCGTTCCTCTTCCTGAACGACAGGAACTTGACGATCATTGTGCTCGGACTTGGACCAGTTGTCTTGACTGAGGAATTCACCCGTTGGACGTGGTCTATGTCCCCCTTCTGAAGGTGAACGCCGAGGGAGGTGTTGACTAGATCAACTATAAGTTCATCTGAGGTCACCCCTTCAACCTCATGGATACGAAAAAATCTGAGAGAGTTTCTCCTGTTATACTGCTCTTGGGAGTTTACATCCCTTCTCAGCAGACTGAATTGTTGGCCTGTGCCATCATGGCTTTCCTTCAACAGCTGGATTTCCTTTTTATTCCTCTCTTCAGAAATCTCAAGGTCAAGGATCCTTGCCTCCTGCCTTCCTATTGACTCCTCCAGCTTTCTCTCCCTCTCGGTGGAAGCATCCTGAAGATGAAGAATCATGGCTGCTTGCTCATCAATCTGTTTTTGAAATTTAGCTAGACTGGAGTCAACATGTGCTGAGACTAGCTGCATAAATTTCTCATCATGAAGTATATCAGTCATGACTGCCTGAATGAGAGAGGCAGTTTCCTTCTTCTCCCTAGCCGATCTTGTTTTGTCAGCCATAGTTGTAACAGGTTGATAGTAGAAGTAGAAGTAGGTGAAGTAGAGGTTGTAGTATAAATACAATAGCTGCATACACAAAGCCCAGAGTAGAGTCACAGATCCACTACTTTGCACACATCACACATGAGTTACAACAAAATATTGAGTTAGTGGGGCTGAAGATAAGATTCTTACCACACGGCTCAATACAAAAGTTGAAACAGTCCGTTAATTCCTCAGTTTCCTCGTTTTTAACACATTCCTCTCATGGTACCACTATTAACTTGTTGCAAATTACATATCGCTTTGTTTTATTGAAGCTAAAATGATGAATAACAGACCAAAATGTCACCAGCAAAACCAAGATACGCGTGCATGCTCTGAGTGTGGAGAAGCTTGTTCCTCAGGGAAGCATTTTAGGCCCAATTCTATTTTCAAGTTATATAAATGATATGTGTATTTGTATAAAAGACTTCAAACTATTATTGTACGCAGATGACAGCGTACTACTCTATTCAAATCCTGATCCTAAATATATTGAGGAAAAGCTCAGTGAACAGCTGTCTACGTGTGTCGATTGGATGACTGATAATAAGCTTTCTTTACACTTGGGAAAAACAGAAAGCATTTTATTTTGTTCTAAAAGTAGTTCTAAAAAGTCATTTGAATTCAAAGTGACACACAATAATCAAGCGATCAAGAGAAAAGAGTCTGTGAAGTATTTAGGCATTGAGTTGGCTAGCGCAATTTCATTTTCATCTTTAGTAGAATCAGTTGTAAAAAAGCAAATTCTCGTCTGAAATTTTTGTACAGATATCAAAGTTGTATGGATTTAAAAGCAAGACGTACACTCTGTTTTGCTCTTATTCAATGTTTATTTGACTATGCTAACCCTGCATGGTATAGTAACATAAACAAGTCAGATCAAAAGAAGTTGAAGATTATACAGAACAAAATGGTGAGATTTATCAACTGTTTTGGTCCAAGAACTCATGTTGGCTACAGCGAACTTTCTAAAGCTGGTTTTCTTGAAGTCGACCAAAGATCAAAACAACTCGTATTGCATCACGTGCATAAAATATATCATGCTAGGTCGAATCATTATATTCGATCCAACTTCGATCTTGTTACTGACGTACATGATTATAATACAAGAAATAGACGATTCAACTTTAACTTACCAGAAAGAGTAGGTAGTATTGGAAATTCGTTTTATTACAATGCCATAAAACATTGGAATTCCCTTCCCAATGGTGTAAAAGAAATAGGAAACTATGATCATTTTAAGAGGAAATTAAAGGAATACCTAATACTTGACAGTCAGAGAAGAGAAGTGAATGACATGTTATATGATTGAAATTTTTATTCTTCTGTCGGTTCATACTTTTTCATGTTGTATATACTTATGTTTTCGTACGTTATAGAAATTCTACAAAATCATCATTATTTTCCTCTTCTTCCTTCTCCTCTTTTTCTTCTTCTCCTTCTTCTTTTTCTTCTTGTACTTAATATCATTTCTATCATCAGTTTAATGTTGTTATTATTATTAATATCTTTAATAAGTAGTTCTTTTAATTTTCTTATATGTCTGTAAATATTACTATTTTAACTTATTAATTTTATACATGTCTGTAAGGGACCCCACTGGAAATAAGCTCTCGAGCTTTCGTGGGTTATCCTGTTCAAGCTGACTTATTTTTGATCTGTTATTATTGTATATTGTTGTATGTTGGAAGCTTGTCGAATGAAAATCAATCAATCAATCAATCAATCAACCCTGGAGGAAACGAACCAGACCCTATACCTTGGCATCATTATCCAGAAAGACCTACGCTGGAATAGCCAGACTCATTACGCAACCGGCAAAGTCTCAAGGGTCCTTAACTTCCTAAGGCGCAACTTCCATCACTGCTCATCTAATGTTAAAGAAAGTTGTATCTTACTCTTGTACGTCCACACCTTGACTACGCCACTGCCGCGCAGCAATGGACCCTTATACAGCCAAAAACACCTAAGATGTCGAGAAAGTTCTACGTCAGGCTGCACGTTTTGTCACCAATAATTACGGATGGGACACCAGTGCCACCAAGCTACTCAACCAACTCAACTGGGGATCTCTTAAAGACAGAAGGGAAGCACACCGTCTTACCTGCCTCTTTAAAATGATAAAAGGGCAACTCGACATCGACTACCAATCTCACACCAACCCTAAGCCAGACAGACGTAGACGTGGACACTCCAACCAATTTGAAATTCGCCACACCAACTCGGACGTCTATGCCAACTCATATTTCCCAAGGACTGTAAAGACATGGAACAACCTACAACAAGCAAACATCGACCAAACCTCCCCGCTCTCATTTACAAATGCAGTTACTAAAGAACTTTTTTCCAAAATGTAATCGTTCACCCTCCACAACCTCCAGTCAAAACTCTTCTTCGGAGTATTTAGGAGGAGATCCAAGAAGATATTTACATCTTATTATTTTCATTTCTATTTTCATCATCGTCATTATCATTAACATCATCACCATAACCCTCATTAGCAACATAACCATCGCCATTTTCTTCTTACCTGGAGTGAAGAAACGAATAAAGAAATATAGTTTAAAAGAAATGAGTTCACATATTTTTATTTATTGAAAACGACTTCATTTTCTCCTGACTTCTTTTAGAAACTACAGCGCCTCTTCCAATATATTAAACCAAAATAATATACAAATAGTGAATGGTCATGAGGACAATGGCACAAGATTTTGCACGAGGTGAAAGATAAGAGACGCTCTATTCAATGAGGCACAGCCGAGTTGAATAGAGCGTCTCATCTTTCACCGAATGCAAATATTGTTCAATTGCACGAATAAAGACCATTCACTATTTGTTTTATACAACACCTCGGACGTTAACGGGCTTAAAACAGTTTTCCTAGGCCTTAATCTCAGCTATTTTTGTTTGTTTTCAATCGATGAAATTGCCGATAGTGAGCGCGCACTATTAAGCAGGCAGCAAACCATGCGCGTACCATGCGTCGCGCGTACCAACCTTTATGTTTAATGTGACGCGGAGTGCAATTTCGTTTGATCCATTGGTACCATTGCACGGCGACGTCACTTACCTCACCATATACTTTGTACATCGTTAGTGACGTCAGCGTGCAATGGTGCGAAAGAATCAAACGGAATTGCACGCCTGGAGAATGCTGCCGTTCAACAGTACTTTTAGCGCATGCCATGTGATCAAGAATTGACCAATGAGGTTGCAAGAATCTTAGTAGGCGTTGTATAAAAAGGTTTATAACACTCTTGGTATCTCACAGAGATTTTTCGCCCGTTTTACTCCATGTGAAGTATTAAAGTGAATAATGAACAAATAATATCAAAAATCTAAAATAAATTTAATATAAACAAAACTAATTGACAAATCAAAGAAGGGGAAACAAACGTTGGTATGCAATATTCAAAGGGAAAATTTTGTTTACTGTTAAGAACTCAAAGATTTGTTGATATAACCAGTAATGAATGCATTTTACAGTTTTTGGATTATACGTAGTTATTCCATTGGAATCTGAAATAGAAATGGTATTTTAGATCTTTAAAGTGGGAATTGTATGTATTCATTTATTTGTTAGACCTTCCAGATTTTTCGTATTATCTTTTACCGATTTAATATATTCTAAATCTCAGAGCATATTGCAAGGGTGCAAGCCTTATATATAAGCAAAGAAAAATTCCCATCGCTTAATTATATTTAAACAATGGTGATAACAGCTTGACATAAATTCCATTGATTTTCTATTCATGCAATTTAGGTTTGTTAGTGTCTACGGTGCTTTAAAGGGATCGTATAACAATGTTAAATCTGATATACACGGTCCTACATGTTACCAGTGTCTGTGATATGGTGTAATATTGAAGCCCTAAAAAAATCGCGCTTCAAAGTGATCAAGAAGTGCCTCAAAAAAGTAAAAATCTTTGAGTGACCGGTTTTACCATACTCGTTTTCCCCAATAGACTGTAGTGTTATGAAAACCGTTCGGCGAACGATTTTCAAAATGTGTAATTCCAATCATTAATATCTTGATAATCAGACAGGCGATCGGCTTGTAAAAGTCATGGAGTTCCTGACTGACCTAAAGGTTTATAATTATCATTGCAGCATGAGCTAAATCAAGGATTATTTCTAAAGGATCTAAGACAAAGTTACCGGATCCCTTTAAAGGGAGAGTGATGATAACTTTTTTTTCGAAAGAGTTTCTTTCGCACTTGCATTATCATACACGAGGGAAATGACCCCATGGTTATAGGACGCTGGTCTGATAGAGAATTTACCTTCGGGAGTGAGAAGGGGATGGGGATCAACAGGGGTGGTGTAATTGCCTTTCCCGACCCGAGCCCCGAATTCTAAAAACGACGTGTCCATTAACATTGAAATTAAACGGCTCATCAATCAAACGTGTTCATTGGGTCAAGAAGAAAGTTCGGAAACAAGTTTTCCAAGAGCAAAAAATTGTAATGATTTTATGAGATACTTTTTAAACAGGCAGTGATCTTCTTTTTCTCTCGCATTGTTAACTTCAGTACCCTTAAAATGCAATTCCCTTTTAGAAGGTCCAGTCATGCCCACCTATCGTTTTGGTCGTTTCCACAGTTTCCACAAATCACTTCGATTAGCTTTTCAATCGAACACATGTCTATGTCTAGGGGAAAGAAGAACAGGTCAGCAGTTGTGTCTGAATTTTAAAATTGTACGGAGATTAAAATTTATTTAATTCAACATTTAAATATAAATATTAGATTTGTACACGTTCATGAAGTTATTTTATTTTGCATATGTTATATCGCTGAAATTTATTTTGATTTGTATGTTGCTGGAGAAAACACGTCCCCCCCCCCCCTCAAATTTCTTAAGGAGGGATCGCCCCCCCCCCCCCCCCCCCCCCCCCGCCGGTAAAATTAACAAAATGCAAAAAAAAGAAATGCATAGCAAATACTGACTAAAGACTGCAACACACTTTTAATCGCTGGAGGGCCCAAGAGTGCAGCTTTAGACTAGTACAAATACAAAAGTCTTCTCGCTCCCTCGCATAATATCCTTCAAAATGCACATGTCAATATTGTAGAAAATCTGTAACAACAACATTCATTAAAGCCTAACAGCCTAACACTGACAATTTCGAAGAGGTCACTAGATCCAGGCCCCCAAAACCGATATATGTATATTTCCCATAAAGTAATTCTTTTTTTTGTCGGTCTCCTGGGCTGTGGGTTTTACGGCGACCCTGTGGACATCTTAGAAATCTCTTCCTTAAATTAATTTCTTATTTGTTTGTTGGTATCGTACTCGTAAGACCATAAACCAAATAGTTGACTGTGTTTTAATTCAGTATTATGGTGACTTCTGTCTACACCCCCATCTCTTTCTCTGTAACTCTTGCGCTTATTATTATTTTGGTTTTGTTTACTTAATAATGGAAATTATTGTTTCGAATATTTCTTCATTCACTTCGCTTTTTAGGAGGCTGTCTATTCTATTATTTATTACACAGAAAAAATTATCATATCAACGGTTTAACTTTAATACCGTCACAAAAATAGATACAATGAAACGAAATATACTTTTAGTGTAGTGGTACATTTTATTCATATTTTATTCGCATTTGTTGTGTCACAATTAAAAAAATACATTTTCGAAAGGTAAAACAACGTTTATACTCGTTTCATTCCAAAAAGATTTAAACCCAAACTGGTTTATTTCTAAAAGGAGTTTAATCCACTGGGGGGATTATGAATATGTTTATTTGAGCCACGTTTTCTAAAGCAGTTTCAGCACAAGTGTTATCTATGAAACGGTAATGTGAGATAAATAGGTTAACAATCACGTCTCCCCTCATTCCATTTCCAATTTCGATAATTTTTTATTACATTTCCGTTTTTATTATCATTCGAAAAAACGAACATGGTAAAAGTCTGGAAATTAATTTTGTCATAAGTATTTACAGTAAAATACAAGGAGCATGAAATAAGGTGATACAATTTATATTAACACAAATAGTTCAATAAATATCAAAACGGATAACATGACTACGTGCATCAATCATATAATGTTAAAGAACAATTATTGAATTTAATTTAATCGGATAGAATGTTAGAAGATGGTTGGTGCAGTGGATACCAGTAATAGATTATATTTTCATATAAATTTGTGTAAATTTGTCATGATAATGAAACAAGTCCATAGTTTGGTGAATGTTATAAATATTTCGTATTTGCACTTTATACGTTGCAAATTTCGTAGTAAATATATATATTTTGTTCTTGTTTTATTATAGTTGACACCAATGATAGCCCAAGTCCAGTCCACGAAAATTTGCACAGTTTACAATTACACTGATTACAGTCACATCCAACGAAGTGATTAAAATTAAGCAGTTGAGTAAATGTCGCTCTGTAGTGTTTGCAACGTAATGTTCTCAACACAAAGTGAATTGTTTACAGTGCATTCTAAAATTTCTTTTAAATCTCTTCTAAAGTTGATCTCTTTGTACATGGCTATACAGTGTGTACTAGTATTTCGTGACGTTATCGATCAGACAATAGCATACAGATTGCCACACACATGAACATATTTATATTATAATAATACATATACGGATATGTATATTAATAATCAGGTTTTTGTTCTTCTATTCTAATCCTAGCAAAACACAAGAAGTCAAAATATAGACAAATGTACAATCGTTAAAATGTAACAGTTCGTTAAGATAATAACTATTTCATTACAAATATTACAGATTTAACTTTAACTAGAAAGAAAAAACCTTATTCTCCCCACACACTATATGACGGTCATATTTTACAATATTATACAAAATTCCAGAGGAAGGATGGTATACGCGTTTGGACCATATACATTTTCTCTAATCTACTCCAGTATTCAGACAACCTTGCTGAGTTTTCAGCTACTGTGTCGTTCTTTGAACACTAAGTGTACTGTACGTATATGAGACAGAGTTTCAACCACGGGGGACATCTACAAGACCTCTCTAGAAGAGGAAGACCTTAACCTAATAAATAATACTTTCTTTGTTCCACATTCGGGTTGTTTTCGTTTGTTTTAGGAATCAATCATCTTTTTTCACATCCTTTGCATTAAGCACCTGATACTCATCGGACTCAAACAACTCATCTCGAGGATCTTTCTTCCTATCTTTCTCATTAAGATCGTTCACCGAGCAGTACAAGAGCTCAGAAACACAGCGTTGGTGATGCTCTGGTCCACCAGAAGGCAAGGGATTGGATGTCGACTCCTCATCAGGACCACCTTTGCCATCGGGATCACAATTTGCACGAGACCTCATGGAATCAACCCTTGCTTCTGGAATTCTCACAACCGTGTCTTCCGTAGCACCCCTATAGCAATCTCCGTTCGCATCGGTGCGCCCAGGTAGTCGTAACCCAATGGAGTCCCTTGGTGGCAAGGGTGGCTTTTCATCTAATGAATCCACCCCGGTTGCCGAAGATCTACGACTGTACTGGGGACTTCTACCTAGCATGTCAACGTTGAAATCTCGATGTGACTGTGTTAATGTAGATGCTGCTACTTCGATCGTTGGCCCATCTTCGCCGTTTCGAAAGGCCTGGTTGTGCCACTGAACACTCCAGGATGCTCTCCGATGACGAAAGGTGAACTTGTAAAATGAACGTCCAGTCCGCAACAGGAAGACAACAAAATAGGGCGAAAGAGCAATAGCAAATACAAGCATACAGTATTTAAGGTAGGTATATGTTTGTTGTTGGATATCTAGTAGAGGACTCGAAGTGACGTTTGTGTTTGTCCCTGCTGCATCGGATAGTGCTGGGTTATTGATAGAAGAGCTAGTTTGAATGGCAACAGTGTGCGATGTATGTCTTCCTTCGTCTGTTTGAATGCTTGTGTGAACCAAGTCGTTAATCGAAAATTTGAACATTTCTGGATTTGCTTCACCATCGATGTACAGCATGAACATACGATTAACATAACTTAGTTTATAAATGTCAGATTCGTTGTTGCTGAGCACACAAGCCGTTTGAAGGCTGCATCTCCCGATCTCTGTACCATTTAGATATGACCACATAACGGTTTCATGGTCACGGAGTGTGGTGGAACTCAGCTCACAGTTTAAAGTGACCTGCTTAAGAATGGCACCGTTCAGGGTGCTGTTTTTACATGTAAATTTGTGTCCATAGCAACTGACGAAAAGCACTGTCATAGACACCATGTAAAGTGGAAGAGCTCTTTTGAGAAATGACGCCATTTTGTAGTGTTGCTCGACAAGCATAGGATAAGATGGATACGTTTAAACGCAAACGTGACTCATCTCAGATAGGGCTTCTGAGAAGAACGGCGACGATCATAATTATGCTGGAATCCATGAATGTTTTTTGCACTCTTGGTGAAGTATCTGATGTCCATTAAATCACCACCTTTGGAAGACAAAATAACCTTGAGGAAGTTTCAACGACAGTTTGCAATATCTCTGAGCTTATGAAATTGTTGTTTCAACGATAGTTTGCAATATCTTTGAGTTTTATGAAATTGTTGTTTCCTCATCGAAAGTTGGGTGTGCTGTCAAATGATAATAAATTACCGGATTTATTCAAGCTGTTGCTCTAACAAATATCATCCCAAAAGAGATTGATCACCTGGTTTCTAGTTTTCAAGTTTCGTGTACGAGGGTAAGAAGATGGCAACAACGACAATATTGAACCGAACACCTGCTGGGCCACAACCTCTCATAATTGAAGTTTCACAAAAGAAAGGAACAGCTCAAATGACATTTAAATAATCGTCTTAATCTAATGCAGCGTGAAGCTACCTTGACTTAACTTTGCTGTGTCTTTTTTCCCTGCCCTTATTTTACGATTCTCTCTCTATCCCCCTCTCTCTCTCTCTCTCTCTCTCTCTCTCTTCCTCTCTCATTTACTATCAACCTACCTAGGTATACCGAAAATGTATAACTTTGGCTTTAATTGTGTTATAATTTGTCAGAGCAAAACTCCCATGATTGGTATATAACTCTATAAGGAGCATGCATCTTACAAGATGCATGGAATATGCAAGGCTAGGAATAACGTACCTTTGCTTTAGTATGTGAAAAAGATGATGAAAGTAGCTTAACATTCCCTTGATTTTACATTCATGTCTCTTAGTGTCTATACAGTGCTTGGAAGGAGAGTGATAATCATTTTTTTAAATTAACCAGATTGGTATCAGATACAAGGGAAAGGCCCATCGTGCTCATAGAACACAGTTCTGACAGAAAATTGGGCTTATTGAAAAATTACATCAGAGAGAGACGAGGGGTGGGGATCTACAAAGATGGGGTAATTGCCATTACCCGACCCGAGCCCAAACTCTAGAACGGCGTGTCGATCAAAACTGAAAGTAAAAGGCTTATCAATCAAACTTGTCCTTTTGACCAAGATGGATGTCCGGAAACAAGCTTTCCAAGAGCAATGCATTTGTCATGATTTAATGAGATACTGTTTCTACATGCATTAAAGGTAAAGACCAGTATTGGCGACGCCCCAATTTCAAAAAATGAAATGGAAGCTCTCATTACCAATCATGTGAAAGAATATGTTTTGACTAATACATGATGATAAAAAATTTGCCGGGAAACCGCCTACTAATTCATATATTTGGTAAATTTATCTCTCTCATGGTCTGGTGAGAGAGATAGGGTAGTCCCATATACACCTTTCTGTGTATAGTGCTTGTAACTTTACGAAGAATGGGCCAAATTTCTTATCATTTTGATGATTCCAGAACCTTGCAGATGCTAGATGCTAGATGATCAACCTTTTTTGATCGATTCCACAACGTTTCTTTCACAATGCAATCGCATGACCATTACTGGTCTTTACCTTTAATCTTCTTTTTTCTTTCGATTTTTTTTAATCCGCAGCACCAGTAAAATGCCACTGCCTTTCAGAAGGTTCCGGTCGTGCCCACCTTTCTTTTGTGTAATATTTGCAGTAGTGGAGCGGGGGGGGGGGGGGGGGGACATGATATCGATTAACAATATCCTTCAAAATAAGGTTTCTGTGAGGAAACAGGTCAGCAGTTGTGTTCGAAATATAACAATTGTACAGAGATTGCAATCTATTTTAACGTCATTTCAAGTATTTATTATAACTATTATATCCTTCAAAATTAGGTTTCTGTGGGGAAACAGGTCAGCAGTTGTGTTTGAAATATAACAATTGTACAGAGATTGCAATCTATTTTAACGTCATTTCAAGTACTTATTATAACTATTATATTGTGTACACGTTCAAAACAATTGTTATATTTATATATGATGTATCACTGAAATGTTATTTGATTTGTATGTTGCAGAAGAAAATAAATAACTTTGATTCAATTCAATTCAACGATGAGGATATTGAATGCACCCGTCATATCTATACTACACTACTTTGACAATATAAGAAGCAGCTAGCTGGCATCGTCAATTTGCCTAAGACTCATGAGAAAGCGGCTGAAAACAGAAAGAATATCTCACAAACAAGTCTGCATAATAATACTACTATCTACTCAGGAACGTCTGTCTACGATTCAGCTGTCTAGTTCTTTCTTTCTTTTTCTTATCTAGAGTGTAAAAAAGGGTAAAGTGGCATATTAAACAAACAAATAATACAAAGGAGTTTATCTATAAAAAAAAGACCCCTTTTCTCCTGATATCTTTTAGCAAGAGCGCCCTCTTCCGAAATAATACACTATTACAAAAAAGGTTTGTATCATGCTTGATACCACACAGAGATTTTCCGCAGGTTTTACTTCATGGGATGTTGGCGAATGATTAACAAAAAATGGCCATCAAAGGTAGACTAAATAAAACAATTAAATTGAAATATCAAAGAAAGTATAACAAAATTTGGTATACTATTTATTGAAAGGGATTTATTGAAACTGGTAAGAACTCAAGATTAGTTCATGATCCCCAGTGAAGCTTTTATCAAATTTACAGTTCTGGGATTATACAATGTTATTCCACCGGAATATAATTTCAAATATGGTATTTCAGACCTTAAAAGGGAGGATTATGCGGATATTTAATATTTGAAAAGATCTCCTATCAGATTCTTTGTATCATCTATTGTGGATTGAAATGCACTCATACTCATACAACACTGGTATGATAAGAAATGTACCTTTATGACGGAATAGACGTAGAGGATCTACAGAGGCGAGGTAATTATCATAACCCAACCCGAGCCCCAAACTCTAGAATGGCGTTTCGATCAATACTGAAAGTAAAAGGCTCATCAATCAAACTTGTCCATTTAGTCAAGAGGGATGTCCGGAAACAAGCTATCCAAGAGCAAAACATTTGTCATGATTAAATGAGATACATTTTCTACATGCATTTATCTTCCTTTTTCTTTCGAATTATTATTACCACTACCCTTAAAGAGAAGGTTGAGTTCTGGGAAGAGGTGAAAAATAATTTGTGAGCGTTACTCATTCTTATTATGCAAGTGTGGAAGAACATCAGATAAGACATGTTCCCTGAAAAGCATGGCTCTTCAAATGCCTTCATATTCTAAATATATGGCATGTAACATCGTAAAAATCGGGGGGAATGCTTTTTACGCCACGTGTTCGTGTAGTCCCATATACATCTTTCTGTGTACAGTGTTCGTAACTTTACCAAGACTTGGCCAAATTTCTTATCATTTTGATGATTCCAGAACCTTGCAATACACACAAATTCTTATATGCTAGATGATCAACCTTTTCTGGTCGGTTCCACACCGTTTCTTTCACAATGCAATCGCATGACCAGAACTCAACTTCATCTTTAAAATGCCAAGTTCCCCTTCTGAAGATTCCAGTCATGCCTAGCTAATATTTTGTTCGGTTGTATCCGAAGGGGGTTGAGATGACTTCGGTTAATTTATAACCTCCAAAATGATGTCTAGGTGAAGAAGTAAAAACACGTCAGCAGGTGTTTGAAAGTTAAAATTGTACAGAAATAACAATTTGATTTAATTTCAACATGTATTATAATTGTTATATTATGTACACGTTCAAAAAATTGTCATACTTTGTACATGCTGTATCGCTGAAATGTTATTTGATTTTTATGCTGCAGAAGAAAATAAATTCAATGCAATTAAATTCAACGATCGGGATATTGAGGGTACCCGTAATATCTATGCTACACTACTTTGACAAAAAGAAGCGGCAGGCCTGCATCTTAAATTTGCCCAAAACTCATTAGAAAGCGACTGAAAACAAGAATAATATCCTACAAAAATGACTGCATAGTAATACGACCATCCCTCAGGAACATCTCTGTCCGTTTGACATGAATAAATGCATGGGGCTGACAAGATATTAATACTTTCGCGATCCAGCTGTCGAATTATTCATTTCTTTTTCTTAACTAGAGTGGAGAAAATGGTAATGCGACATAGTGAAGAAAAAGAAAATACAAAAGAGTGTATTTGTTAAAAAAAGGACCTCATTTCTCCTGACTCCTTTTAATAAGAGCACCCTCTTCCGATATAATATACTAAACTTAAAAGTTTCTATCATCTTTGGTATTACACATGGATTTTCCGCAGGTACATCTCATGGGATGTTGGAAACAAATGATTGAAACAAAAACATGAAAATAAACACACAACAACAACAAAAAATATCAAAGAAAGTAAACAAAATGTGGTATGTTATATTCAAATGGAGTATTTTGTTATACTGGTAAGAACTTGAAACAAAAATATGATTATCAATGATGCTTTTGTGTGATTAACAGTACTAAGATCATACAAAGTTATTCCACTAAAATCTTTCAGACCTTAAAAGGGAGAATTGTATGGACATATATATTTGTTTAATCATTACAAATTCTTCGTATTATATCGCGGATTTAACAGTTTTATAATATCTGAGCATATTTAGGTACATGTATGAGATACAAAATCCATCGTTTCAGTATGTTTAAACGATAATGAAAATAAATTAACATAAATGCTCTTGATTTTCAATTTATACCATTTACGTCTGTTAATGTCTAAGGTGCTTGGAATGGAGAGTGGTAATATTTTTCTCGAAAGAGTTTCTTTCCCATTTGCAAAATTGGAATCAGATTAAAGGGAAATGCCCCCTCAAGCTCATATAAAACTGGTCTGATAGACAATGTACCTTGAGAAGGAAATAGTGGTTGGGGAAATACAGGGACGAGGTAATTATCATTACCCGACCCGAACCCCAAACTCTAGAATGGCGTGTCGATCAAAACTGAAAGTAAAAGGCTTATCAATCAAACTTGTCCATTTAGTCAAGAGGGATGTCCGGAAACAAGCTTTTCAAGAGGAAGGAATTTGTCATGATTTAATGAGATATATTTTCTACATGCATTGATCTTCTTTTTCTTTCGGTTTGTTAACCCCAGCACCCTCAAAATGCCATTTCCTTTCAGAGAATTCCAGTCATTTCAAACTGATGACTTAGATTATGATTTAACCTCCAAAAATTTATGTTTGGAGAACAAATTGTGAACAGGTCAGACGTTTTACTAATACACTTGACCAATTATGATTGAAGTTGGCTATATATATTTGTTTTTTTTTAATAATTATAATAATAATACATAAGATTTATAAGGCGTCAAATCCACTTGACAGTCAAATGCTCAAGGCGCAGCTTGTGCCAAAGATGAAATACGTTCATGATACATTTATACAAAGTGCAATAGGAAAGGTACAGACATGAAAGGTTATGGTAATCAATTATAAGCTAAATTAAACAGATATTTCTTAAGATTGTTTTAAGGAAAAGTTTGATAATATGCCTTCTCATAAATCGGGCTTTTAATTTAATTTCAACTTGTATTTTTAATTTGTTTAATAAATCTTTATTCAGACACTTAATCACGGATAACATTATACGTAAATGTATTTTTTTTTATCTGTATTTACTTGAAAGCAGATTGTAGATGCATTTACTGTATATCGGTAATTATCTTCATCCACTTAGTGTTGTCTTCGCTTTATTTTCCTCAACTTCTAGTCTGTATTTTAACATTATTTTCGTTCCTACATTTTTATTAAATTGATTTACAACACTCGCTTTATAAATTGCAATATAAAGCGTAATGAAGTAGTAAATCAATATATCTGTAACACTTTCCTTTGCGTCATGAAAACCATATACAAGGCAAGTGGGTGAGAATTTAAAATTTCTACAGAAGGAGTTACATTATAATATTTCAATAAAGCTCTGAATTGGGTAAATCTTTTCGTATGAAAAAAACTAATATATTATTATGGTACCATATTTGATACAGTAATAACACACATCGTTTTCTTTGATTTTCCATTTGAATAAATTTACAGGTGTTGGTAAAATATTATACATACATTTAAAGTTGAACTGTATCAAATAATTATCACGAACATATTTAAATTTAAGTAACCAAATCAGCCAGCAGTGTTGGACCAATAGTCAATTTACATCACAATGGTTAGTTCGTCAGTTTACACATACAGCAATAGTGAACAATCTCCATCAAAAAGTGTCCATATCATTCTAAAGTGATAACTTAAAGTAAATGCACAAGTATGAATAGTTCAAAAACAAGTTCGTTGTTCTTTAAAGATTCGAATATAAACGTTGTGTATGCAGTATACTCTTGTTTTCATTTTTTTGGGGGGAAGGTGTATACATTTACACGCTAACTTTAAAGACTTGGGTACTTTTCATTTTTATATGCCGAAATCAATTAAGTACTACAAAATGGGTTTAATGACGTAATATCTACGTATGCTTTGAGATTATCCACTAAGTTCTTAGCGTTTGAGCCTGTCATATGTTCCGTCATAGGTCATCCCAAGCAGTGAGTTGTATCCATCTTGTAGTTCAGGTTGCAAGAGGTGAGGTGGTCCTGGTGCTGATAGTCGTGATGGTTGTTGCCTTCTTGGTAGAGTAGGCGGTGGTAATGGTGGCGGTTGTGGTGTGGAATGGGACTCTTTATTGCAATATTCTCCCGTATCAAACAGATGTTGCCCCTCTAGCATTTCAAAGTTGTGAAATGTAGTAACCCTTTCAGCCCTCTCTTCACTCCTTCGTGAGGCGATCAGCCCTTCCCTTCTAGTTGTTAGAATTAGGGGTGGATACAACTTAGTAGCTGAAACTGCATCAGATGAGATAGTGATATTTGACTCATCAAGTGAAGGCGGACAGGACAAATGCTTGCTTCGCTGTTTAAGTAGATGTGCAGGTGTTGGTGGTAAAGGTGGCCCTTCAGATAGGGCTTGCTCGTCTGTACCCTTTGGACAATCTGAGGTCGTCTCAGTGTCAGAGACCCGCTGTAATGAAGCGGACGAGGCAGATGATTCCCTGTTGGAGGGTAATGTCAGCTGGTCTTGCTTGATGCTGAGAATTTGCCTATCTTCGCCGATGATTTCAGATTTCTCAATGCTTCTTGAACCTGCTGAAGCCGGTCGCTTAGAACTGCCGATGCTGGAAAAAACATCGTATTCGCAATTCGAACCATTTACCACAAAATATGTTAGATCAGGGCAGGTCACTATTTCATAATTATCTTCAGAGCTTGCTGAATTGGGATTCAAACGTTCTCTCTCCGTTTGAGTATCTATGAGACGGTCTGACTGTGCTCTTAGCGGTTCCAAGTGTCGGTTTTCCCTAGTCTCGAGCAGCTTACCATTTTGGTCCATGTCTTCACTCAAATGTCCGTCACCTACTTCGCCCATAAGTTTCATTTCAAGCATATTACTTTCATTACTGTTAACTAATCTGATGCTATTGTTTCCTGGGCGTAAATGGATTTCAAACTTGTTCACCAACAAACAACAACAGACTGCAGCAAACAACATTAAAATGAGAAGGGTTGCTATGAATATTGTCAGAAAGATAAACGTCTCATTGCGTTTTACTGCAATGGGCGACGAAGAGTATTCGTTTGGAGGATTTGTATAAATGCTTTCAGAGATTGCTGACGAACTGGTAATTGAAGCAGTTGATGAATCATGAATCATTGGACTGACGTGCTGTTCTGCCACGTGTAATATAACCGTAGATGCTTCACACGAATACTTACTGTTTATGTACAAATCACAATGATAAGTAGAAGTGTCATCAAGCTGAGCATTTGTGATATTCAGTTTAAAATTCTTCTCATAGTCTGTCACAATTTGAAAAATAGAATTATTCGAGCAGTTGCGTGGTGTGGAGCATTGGATTAGAGTGTCGCCACTTGTTTTTCTCCAAATAAGCGTATGCTTTTTCTCTAAAATCGTTTGCAACGTGCATGGCATCACAGCTGTTTCACCACGTTCCACGTTGAGGGTCAAATTTACCCATGTCCCACACTGCTGGACCGCTGCAACTTGGGAACGGTCAAAAAACATCGACATCAGTGCAAATAATTTCAACATGCCCATTGTCCACATTTTCCAAAGCATTTTTATCAAAGTTCGTCTCGACAAAGCAATTCAAGTGAGATAACGGAGATTTCTTTCCTGCAAATAGAATTTATGTCCAGAAATCATCAGTGAAAGTTGACCAGGGAATACCCAACTGGATATAAAAAATACCCGTCCTGTCTTTACAAGTATCGTGATAATTCGTGGTCACACCCCCGCAAAGTAATCAACTAGTGTATATGAATATGAATTGGGAAGACACAACATCGAAACTGAAATCGATTATGTGTTGACAATGTAAAAGCAGTATTTTCTTTTCTAGTGATAAATGAACTTGGCTGTGGTTTAGTTCTGAGAAAGAAAGATATGTTATGTTTTTTCTTGAATAATTACCCTAAGGCACGGTAATCCTCATTAACATGATTTCGATCTCAAATATTAGTAATTAGAATGAACTCAGTTGTGTACTAGTCGAAAGGGGGGGGGCAGGCGCACATGCTATGGGTGGCTGTAGAAGGGGTGCGAAAAACGGGGAAACGGGTTGGCGCCAAAGATTAAGGGGAGAAAAGGACGAAAAGTCAAAAGGACTATGCGCCCCCAAAACTTTCTAAAGCTTGGTGAATTTTCTCCCTCGCATGATCTCTGGGGATTTATATAGTTCCAATATTCGATCAATCATCATCTCATATTCGGGCAGTGACATGCTCCGATATCCTCATATTTAGGTTCAAGAATGGCATCATATTTACCAGCAAAGGAAGAACGCAATTTCATTGCTTGCTCCTGACGCTGAAATACCCAGATACGCCACTGATGTTCTGATCTGATCTTTGTTTAGCACTTAATATACATAGTATGATATCTCCTTTCTTCTTCTTCTTCTTCTTCTTCTTCTTCTTCTTCTTCTTCTTCCTTTTCTTCTTTGTTCTTCTTCTTCTTCTCCTTCTTCTTCTACTTCTTCTTCTTCCTTTTCTTCTTTGTTCTTCTCCTCCTCCTCCTTCTCGTTCTTCTTTTCCTTCTTCTCCTCATTGTTTATTTCACCCTGTAATCTCAGGTAGCATTCGTGCAACGTGAACATTGCAATGAAATATGGTTTAAACAATGTATATATTTTTTTCTCGACTGCTACGTTAGTTATTTCAACCATACATCACCAGTTGACTATTCTATACTAGTGAAATGTAGTGGACCTACATCTTATTTGATAATTCAAGTTTACTCGTTCAAACATGAGACAAAATATATTAGTGGCCTGGGGAGAAGAACAGTGACTAACGTAGACTCTATCACAACAGCTGGCAAATTAGTCACTCTTTTATAAGGGCAAACAGGGCAAGCGAAAACCCCGATCTTAAGAAATGCATGAATGCTTTTAAAAAAAGTGCGTTCCGGTCTCAGCATACCCTAGTAACCTATTGCACGGTTTATTTTCAGATGTCAGGATTATTGCAAAATACCTGTCATGAGATATTGATAACGAGAACCGATATTGAAACGAAAAGATAATGGATGTTACATGATCCGTTAAGTATAATTGGCTCAACTTCTTGAAGAAAGAGACCAAAGTGATTTGTTTTTAAAATGACACGCACTCATCCCTATTTAATAGCCTTAATAATATTAGCCAATTATTCTATCAAAGCAGTTTTTCCTTATTTCAATCAGGAAGCTTTGCCTCTCAACAAAACACACGAGAAAAGTATAACGATATAATAATAATATTTACAATTATTACTTATTATTAAGAAAGGATACCTTGCTTGTATCATAATGAATATAATTTCCTTGGTACATATAAATGATATCCTTATATTTTGTAGGAATATGCGATATGTAATAAATGTGTCATTCAAGTTTTAGTTTGTGGAGGGAATACATTTATAAAGACGAAGTTCCTGTAATTTAGATTGAGTTTCCAATATATATAACAATAATAATTCTTTACTGTATTCAATTTAATTACAAGTGATGGCGCTACAAGCCTGGAAGGTAGTTTCACACTTGTCGAAGACAAAATCCCCCATTCCCTCCCTTCCTCTCCCACGAACAATTTTCTTAGATAATTAAGACATAAATAGGAATTTTTTGAATAACAAAACGGGAACTGCCAAAAAGTGATAGAATACATTTATAAAGACGAAGTTCCTGTAATTTAGATTGAGTTTCCCATGCAAGGTTTATTTTATGGCCGCTATATCTAGATAACATTCTCACACACACGCAATTTATACACAGTTTAAATTTCAAAGCGTATGTTGTCTCTTAATTATTAAAAAAAAAACACTTTACCTGGTCATCTTTTAGTGGATGGGTCACGAGTGTAAATAAGAACATAGATTTTACAAACTTTGTTGGTTTTAATATTGATTGTAAACTATCAAGGAAAGTCCACACCGATTTCTTTTGTAAATTACTTTCAAGAAATGCAGGTGTTATCAATAGAGTCACACTTTAAAAAAAACCACTTTACCTGGTCATCTTTTAGTGGATGGGTCACGAGTGTAAATAAAAACATAGATTTTACAAACTTTGTTGGTTTTAATATTGATTGTAAACTATCAAGGAAAGTCCACACCGATTTCTTTTGTAAATTACTTTCAAGAAATGCAGGTGTTATCAATAGTCACACAAAAAAATTCCCCTAATATTTTACGATCCTTTTATTCTACGTTTTTGCTACCAAACTTCAATTATGGAAAATTTGCGTGGGTAATTTCTTCTATAATGAAAATTGAATCTATTTTGAAAACACCAAAAAGAGCCACGAGTATACCCTGCACATCCTCATACACATCCAAACCCTATATCTCATACAAACATTTTTTTTAAAATAACTGACTTATGCTATTTTCACAATGGAATATTTGTGTATTAAATAAATAAAGACGATCTGCCAAATATTTTGTACTCCTATGTTTGTAGAAAATAGTGAAGTTCATTAATAACGGTAACCTACAAGGCAGTTAAATCATACGTATGAGACAATATTGTTATGTGGAATAATAAAACGAACACACACACACACGAACACATAAAACACACACGCGCGCACGACAATACATTTCTATTATTAAAGAGAGAGACAAAAGGGGAAGAGAGAAAGAGACAGAAAGAGAGAAAGAAAGAGAAAGTCAATATATTTATGATGACATTTTCGTGTTTCCTCTCGCAGTTCGTCCTGTTCCCAAATTTTCTTGACTTGAGGGGGACAATAATGCACATTGATGTCATTTCATCTATGTCACTTCAAATAATTTCCTCACTCTTTTTTTCTCCAAAATCCAGACTCACAAACTTTCACGCTCATCAAATCACGAAGAAACTTTTGACAAAGTTTGAAACAACAAAATGATATGTTTCTGACTTAAAAAAAAAAAATCTCATTTTCCGTCATACTAATATAAACATTTTAAAATAAAAATTGCGTTGTCGTTTATGAACCAAATTTATCAGGACGGTCTCAGTCAAGAAGATAACGATGTTTATGGTGTTATTTTGACTCGATATCATGTATGTATGGCTATTAAATAGACGTTTTTTTTTTTTTGTTACCACAAATATTGTCATAGCCAAAATATGATTGTGTACAGTACATGTGTGTTTATAATATATACAGTAAATTAATGGAAAAAATCAGATGAAATCATTTGTCAACACTTTTTCTTCTGTATGTTATCCCTTCATTTGTATCAGCTCGAGCAAAGCGCGAATTTGTTTCAACAATAGCCCTATTGTCCTTTGTCGTTACCAGCGTGGTTTGTCTGCCAACCAAGTTAACTGTTGATGTACCGGTGTCAGGGAAATTATGACAAGCATACTAGATATTTTCCGCCATATTTTTTCCTACAATAAATATGTACGTGTCGATGCACATAATAGATCATTATATAAACCATGATTCAAGCTTTTCAAATTATATAATCATACTAAGGACTATATAAAATTATGTTACCACATATTTTGTTTAAGAAAGTTGAGGATTTCCTTCACTTTTGCATTGAACTTTGGTACACAAAATGGGAAACTGGAATATAGGGGACTAAATGGAAACTCTTTTAATTTTGTTTAATAATTTTAATGCATGGAATTGTATAATAAGAATATTTGTAATTATCAGAAAGGATGTTAAATGTTCTAAAACTTAAAGAGAAGGTTGAGTTCTGGGAAGAGGTGAAAAATAATTTGTGAGCGTTACTCATTCTTATTATGCAAGTGTGGAAGAACACCAGAAAGGACATGTTCCTTGAAAAGCATGGCTCTTCAAATGCCTTCATATTTTAAATATGCATGTAACATCGTAAAAATCGGGGGGCCGGCTTTTTACGCCACGTGTTCGTGTAGTCCCATATACATCTTTCTGTGTACAGTGTTTGTAACTTTACCAAGACTTGGCCAAATTTCTTATCATTTTGATGATTCCAGAACCTTGCAATACACACAAATTCTTATATGCTAGATGATCAACATTTTCTGGTCGGTTCCACACCGTTTCTTTCACAATGAAATCGCATGACCAGAACTCAACTTCATCTTTAAGTGCACAACATGTCTCTCTAAGGCTCAAGGTTTTAAAAAAAGGCGAGCTCTTGAAGAAAAGAAAAAATTATTCAAATGTATGTATCTTCAAATCTTGAAACATGCAAAACGTTTTGCTACAATTGTATGATGTCTACAGTGGAATGATTTACATATGGCTATTGATAACAAATTATTATATTTATAAATGGGGCGGGCCCCTAATCGCCAGTACAACGAACGGTGGCGTATCATTATCATTGCTGACATCAGTATAGACGGTTAAGTTGTGACTACCAACATATTTACCACACATTGATCTTTAATATGTTTATTTATTCGTTAATGTTTTTCATTCATGTATTCATAGTGTATCTATTTATAAACAAATGAACTTGTGTCGCAATAATAGTGTTGAATTTTGCATTATTACAATCTACAATTTACAATATCACAAGAAACATACTTAGTCATTCAGAAGAATAATCTACTTGAGTGATAATTGAAGAAGAAAAAAATGAAATAGTATAGCATATGTAGAAACGAAAGAAAGAATGCAGTATGCAGCATATAATAACAAGTTTAATACTCTCGGGCAGGAAAGTACAAGCCGGTAATGATATTAAAAGGATTTACGGAACTGATGTTATCAGTATGAACATAATTTGATAATATAGGATTTCTCAGTCACTTTCTTAAGTTGGCCACACAAATTCATTTTATGTTCATTCAATTTCGCCGATTCTGTCACCGCAGCTGTTATTTATCGTTCAAAATCGTTTTTTAGCATTTAAATTCCTAAAACGATCATTCAAAAACATTTCATTTTCATTCGAATTAAAACGTGTTTCTTTTTTGTAAAATTTTCATTCAATTTAAAGCGAGACGATTCGCGATTACGTAATAGCGTCTTCCGTGAATTCAAATTCGTTTCTTTGCATACAGTTTCACACTTTTTGCAGACAAATTAAACATGTAAATCTTACCCAGTATGATCATATATAGAACCCCGCAAGCTTAGTTCCATGCTAAATCCATTTCAAATTGTATGGGTTGGTAAGCAACGAACATGTTATTTGTCCTCACTATGGGTGTATATGTATATCCACTAAATCATCACTATTTAGCAACTGAACGATCATGTGTTAAATAGATAAAACCTAGCCACATCAATATAGAATTAGCATGGAACTAAGCAAGAGTGTCTTTTTATGAATATGCAATGATATAAGTGCATGCAAAGTGTATGCTTACAGACAACGGTTGTATTTATTGGAGTGGCGTACTATAATGGTGGGGGGGGGTATCAATACTCTATACATTGATTTATTTTTAATGTTTTGTTTGATTGTTTTTTTTTGATATTTTATTCGATGTTCGTAATCTCTTTGAATCAATTTATATTTGTTTTAATTATAGTTAGTCTGTATTGAACATGTTAAGAACAATCTATGAGTATATCAGTTTAATAACAATCATAATCACATTGAAATCAGAATCACCATCACACTGTATCACAATCACGATCGTGATCACAGTCACAATTACCATCTCAGTCACAATCGTAATCACCATCTCAATTACAATCACGATCACGCTACACAATCATTAATGAGTTTGATACATTGTTTTCTCACTGCGCACACATCTCAATAACTTATGTCATGTGGACATAAACTAAAGAATACACGTATACAATCTGAAATCTTGTTTTGGTTAGATATATTTTAATGATGATAATTACATCATGCATGACATTATCATGTTCGTCTACGTAATATCACTTCCAAAAGATGACCGAGTATACGATAAAGTCCGTGATGAGAACATCAGTAAGATGATGTCCAATCTTATATCTAGAGTTGTTTAACCCTCTACATGTTGACGGGCAAGACATCTAGGCATGTTATATAACTCATTTGTTTAATTTAGATGAGAAACATGTGCATATACCATGTATACCATAGGTTTGTAAAGATAGGCGAATATGAATGAAAACTTTGTTATTTAGAATGACCCAAAGTGAAATTAAATGGTACGGACGTCCGATTTGCCATTGTTGACGAAAATGAATGCAAACTGCGCATTTGTAAGCGGTTGTTAAATTGAATGAAACAAGTGCTAAATCCATTGACATAATAAGTAAATCAAATGAAAAAAGTGTTATTTTGAATGAAATTTACACGCCGGCAGCTTTATTTCGCGAATTTGAATGAACTTTGTATCAAAACGAATGAAAAGCTTACGAAAGTGACCGAGAAATCCTATAGTATTGACAGCTGGGAGGAAACAAATAACTTAACAAATAAGCGAGTTTAAAGAGATACAAGTGAATAGAGAATTTTTGGAATGAGCTGTATAATTATTTTTTCTAAGTACATAGAGCAGTGTATCATATGTTAAAACCTAGACAATTAATTTCCATGAAACATGTTCGTATTCGTAAAAGCTAATTGTAATCTTTAATTAGACATGTGCGAGTCTAAAATAGTTATTTCGATATTGACGTCCCGAACGTTAGTAAAGGAGACATCAAATGCATGAAACGTGTCATTTTACTTCATTTTGCTGTTATGTAAGCTCTTGAAATAGCTAGTATCAAATTATATGATCAGACATATTAAGATGCGGTCTGGAACATTAGGGGGTGAAAAGCTTGGCTAGGAGTTGTTCACAATAATTAGATCATCATTGTTTAGATGGGGCATAGTTTACTTTTCTACTTGATGTTTGTAGGAAGTGGAGGAGGTGAGGGAAAGTCAACGATATCCGGTCGAGCTCTTCTTTCTCGATGCCCGTGTCTAATCGAGAATGAAAGACGGGATTGGATGTACTTTCTGAAGTTTTCAGCTGGAGCCCTTCTGGTTCTACCCCCTCCCAGGTTGTGCCAGGTATGCCTCTCCATTGAGATTGGACTGGATTGGGATGTTGTAGACTCTGCAAGAGCCGTTTCATGTTGCATAGCATCATGTCCATGTGATTTGTTCGAGGATATACATGGTAACATTTCGTGAGGGTTCCTTGGAGGCGGCGGAGGACCTTCGTCGTTCAGATCTAAGTATGTATGATCTTCCTCGTCGACAGGATGAGAGTACACAACGTTATCTCTCTCGTTTGGATGCTTGACGCACATGCTTGACGTATCATTAGTGCCGTTTGATATAGAAATACTGCCATCTGATTCCCGGGCTGTATTTTCATTGGATTCTGAAGGATATGTAGGCGATGTAGAAAGGTATGTTCTTGTAACTTTTGGCGGAAAAATGATCGGTACTTCGTAAGCAGACTGACGTTCTCCTGAGCATAATCCTTCGGAACCGAACATTGGTATTAAAAGAGACGCATGCCCAGAAGCGGTAGTAACCTCCACATCAAATTGAGAATATGTTTGTATCATCTTTCCTTGATTAGTGAGATCTCCAGAGTGATCAGACATTGATTCAAGTAGGTGTTCTGCATCCTGCTTTTGGGGTTGACCGAGGTGGCTCTCAAAACTTGGCTTCGAACTCGAGTTGCAATTTTCACAAGACTGTTCTGATGACATCACAGTGTCTTTCGACGGACTCGGTACCGTTGGTACTACAGGTAGTACAGAGGACCGGTGAGTCATCTCAAGCACATTGCTTTCATCATTGTTAACACATCTGCTGCTCCTGTTTCTTGGTCGTAAATGGATTTCAAACTTCTTCACCAACAGACAACAACAAATTGCAGCAAACAACATTAAAATGAGAAGTGCTGCTATGAATATTGTCAGATAAATAAACGTCTCATGACGTTTCACTGCAATTGGCGTCGATGAGTATTCGTTAGGAAGATTTGTAGTAATTCTTTCAGAGATTGCAGTTGAACTGATTATTGAAACAGTTGACGAATCGCTTACTGGACTGACGTGCTGTTCAGTCACGTTTAGTGTTACCTTAGAAGCTTCACACGAACCCAAACTGTGAATGTACAAATCGCAATGATAAGTAGATGAGTGTCATCAACCTGAGTATTTGTGATTTTCATTTTGAACTCCTTCTCATAGTCTGTCACAATTTGAAAACGTGAATGATGCGGCCAATAAAACGTGCAGATATGATGTGCTGTGCATTCGACCAGACCTTCGCCACTTCCTGTTCTCTATATAACCTGTTGATTTCTCTCTAAAATCGTTTGCAACGTGCATGGCAACACAGCTTTTTTACCACGTTCCACGTTGAGGGTCAAGTTTACCCATGTTCCACACTGCTGGGCTGCTGCAACTTCGGCAAGGTCACAAAACATCGACATTAGTGCAAATGAAATCAAAATGTACATTGTCAACATTTTCCAAAGCATTTGTAACAACGATCTTATACACAAACAGAGCGAGTAAGAAGACGGGGGTTCTTTTTATTTGAATTTATGTCGAGAAATCATCACGAAAAGTTTACACCAGGGCATACCGAAATGAACAGACAAAATACCCGTCCTGTCTCCACAAGTTTCGTGATAATTCGTGGTGACACCCCCGCAAAGAAATCAATAAATGTACAATATACAGCTACTGTATATGAGGATAAATTGGGAAGACACGACATCAAAACTAAAAACACTTAGAAGCAGTACCTATTTCTCTAGTGATATAAGAACTTCGCTGTCGTTTAGTTCTGAGAAAGAAAGATAAATTATATTTTTTTAATAATTACCCTATGGCACGATCATCCTAAAATACGTGTACATGGTCTCGACTTCAAAGTCTATGAACTCAGTGACGTACTAGTAGAAGGGGGAGGAGGAGCAAGGGGCACGTGCCCTGTGTGGCCCTAGAAGGGGGTGCGAAAAACGCAAAAGAGAATAGAAGAACGTTTTATTCTTTTTTAATTAGAAAGGGGAGATAAGAAAGAAAAACTCAAGATCTTAAGGATTATGCGTCCCGAGTAAGAAAAGGTAAGTTAATTATATTCCATTGTTAAAATACCATACTTCACGTAGATCAGTAAAGCATTCCGGAGTAATTACTTGGAACGCAATACCTACCGATATAAAATTGTGCCCATCTCTTGCCTCATTCAAACGAGAATACAAAAATTATCTAATGAAGGAATTTCTATCTTATGTTTAATTAGCCTGTTTCATTTGTTTATTTATTTACTACCCATTGTTTCTTTTCTCTTTACTTTGTATAATCATCTGCGGACATTGGAGCCCAGCCTTTGAAAGGCCAATGTCCTCTGCTGTTTCCTCCATATTCTTTGTATTATTTATATATTTGCTTATATGTATAATGTATTGTTGTATGTATTTTTTACGGGAAATGGAAACAAAACCAATTGTGTGAATTGTTTGTTTGAAATTAGAAATGAGGTTTTTGAGGGTTTTAGATGCGAACACTTTCTAAAGTTTGGTCGATTAGCTCCTGCGCATGTGTTGCTAAAGGATATCGTAATTTCACCCCCCCCCCAAAAAAAAAAAAAGCTATTGCTTATAAGTAACATTATTTAACTCTTTATGCGCCACTTAAAAAACCCCCCTGTGCCACATTCTTTTAGGGTCACACATTTCGAGGGAATCTTTATTGACTCTGCTGAATCAAGAGGCTATAACTCTTCACTGGATGATCATGATGAAAAATATTGTGCAGCAAAGTTGTAGACCGGAAAACGTGCTTTTCGATGAACCGTCATTTGTTATATTTTGAATTATCATTTTTATAATAATCATAATTATATAATGTTTAATTTTTCTTATTTACGGCAGTTTTTTATCCCTCTAGAATTTCTTATTTAGCAATGATAAGACATCTTCAAATCGAATCTATTAGAAAGGTGGACTTCTTACCTTTCTTTACATACCTTGCTCAAGTATTCTAACAATTCAGAAGGTTAGTATTTAGGTTGTTGAAGAAAAGAAGTTCAATAGGGAGAGACTTGAAAGTACCCCGCTCAGCCACCCTTGACAATGGGCTAATCTGCCCATTGAAATCCCTATTACCCCAGGTTATTGTCAATGTCCGGTTTAGCGGGGCATGAAAAGGGACGTCGTGGGGATGTTTTTCTTTGTTGTGCCATGATAAGTCAATAAGAAATAAGAGAATGTTATTGATTTTGCCCACTGGTATGAGCATGTAAAAATGGTATAGGCATAATATATTATATGTGATATACATGACATAATCAGCATCTTATTGAAATGTCTCATTATGAATGTTCACCGCATCTGTTCTCTCACCTTCTTTACCCCTCAATAAAATTGATTTCAAGTACATTTATCACAGCCATAGATATACAAAGAAAGAATGAATCAATCTTAAAATATAAACTATATTGCATTGTTTTCCATTTACTTTATTGTGAGAGAGCTTATTATCAGAAATGATTGACGAGTGGAGTATGCAATGAATAAAATATGGAGAACGGACGTGAGAGACATTATGAGAGAGAAATAGTGATATGAAATGAAAGGACTTTACTGTGAATAAAGATTATAAGAGAAAGAGATAAAGATGACGGCAAGACAGGATACATATTGATACGAAAATAACAATAATAATGAGATAGAGATGACGGAAAGAAAGAGAGTAAACACTGATAGCATAAGAATGAATAAAGATAATAAGAGAAAGATATAGAGATGACGGCAAGACATAGGGTACATATAGATAGGAAAATGATAATAATAATAAGATAGAGATGACGGAAAGAAAGAGAGTAAACACTGATAGCATAAGAATGAATAAAGATAATAAGAGAAAGATATAGAGATGACGGCAAGACATAGGGTACATATAGATAGGAAAATGATAATAATAAAAAGATAGAGATGACGGAAAGAAAGAGAGTAAACACTGATAGCACAAGAATGAATAAAGATAATAAGAGAAATATATAGAGATGACGGCAAGACATAGGATACATATTGATAGGAAAATAATAATAATAATAAGATAGAGATGACGGCAAGAAAGAGAGTAAACACTGATAGCATAAGAATGAATAAAGATAATAAGAGAAAGATATACAGATGACGGCAAGACATAGGGTACATATAGATAGGAAAATGATAATAATAATAAGATAGAGATGACGGCAAGAAAGAGAGTAAACACTGATAGCATAAGAATGAATAAAGATAATAAGAGAAAGATATAGAGATGACGGCAAGACATAGGGTACATAATTATAGATAGGAAAATGATAATAATAATAAGATAGAGATGACGGAAAGAAAGAGAGTAAACACTGATAGCATAAGAATGAATAAAGATAATAAGAGAAAGATATAGAGATGACGGCAAGACATAGGGTACATATAGATAGGAAAATGATAATAATAATGAGATAGAGATGACGGCAAGAAAGAGAGTATTACACTCATAGCATAATAATGAATAAAGATAATAAGAAAAAGATATACAGATGACGGCAAGACATAGGGTACATATAGATAGGAAAATGATAATAATAATAAGATAGAGATGACGGAAAGAAAGAGAGTAAACACTGATAGCATAAGAATGAATAAAGATAATAAAAGAAAGATATAAAGATGACGGCAAGACAGGATACATCTTTCTTTCATTAGTTTTATTCATTCTTATTCTATCACTGTCTACTCTCTTTCTTGCTGTCATCTCTAGCTCTTTCATTAATTTTTATTCATTCTTATTCTATCAGTCTACTCTCTTTCTTGCTGTCATCTCTATCTCTTTCTTTCATTATTTTTATTCATTCTTATTCTATCACTGTCTACTCTCTTTCTTGCTGTCATCTCTATCTCCTTCTTTCATTTTTTTATTCATTCTTATTCTATCAGTCTACTCTCTTTCTTGCTGTCATCTCTAGCTCTTTCATTAATTTTTATTCATTCTTATTCTATCAGTCTACTCTCAGGGAACACTTTTATCACTAGAGTCTTCGTCACTGCTCGATTCGTCGGAATCAGAGTCCATGCTCCATGCTTCCATAGTAACAAGATCTCGAGCCTCCTCTACACTAAACACACGTTGACGTTTTCCAGCAGGTGCCATCGTAACATCAGTAAAAAAAATCCAAAGAAAACCGCTAAATACACGGTAATTTCGAATGTAACACTATGAAGAAAAACAGTTTACCGGAAAGTGTGCGATGTATACAATGTAAACAATAGTAAACGCAACGCGTGGCTACACACTGCGAGCGGTATTATGAATGTCTAATTGACTCGTATACATCTGTGCAAAAATGCGAAGTTGGCACGCCTACGTCCGTGCAAATCGGCGAACAAAGCAAACAAAGAGTTAAGGGTCAGAAAATGAGTAATTCTCGGCCCTCTAATGCGCCTCAATATACTGCAGTAGTGTTACAAAAAAAGATATTTGGGAAGATTCATCGTTTGAAAGAACAAATTATGTTTACTTGCTATATTATTTACTATTTCATCAAGAGAAAAAGGAAAAAAATAAAAATAAATAGAAGGCCGCATATTTTCAATATTTGCAACTTCACTGCTCTGTTTTGCTGTCATATAAGTTCGAAGGGGTAAAGATGGAGGAGGTTGCTGGGGTCACCAGAGGATTTATAGAGTTCTAATTTGCAATCAACCATCATCTCATATTTGAGCAGTAACATGCTTGGTTATCCTCATATTTGGGTCCCATAGTAGCATTATATTTAGCAGCAAGGTGCCCAAATATGCTGTCTGAATATCTAAGCTAGTGAATTTTTATTATGAAATAAAATAAAATAGAAATCAAAGTTTTCATTTATGCTCGCTCACTTCACTTTCTCGCAAAACAGAAAGAAAGAGAAAATGATACTCTGCACTGTTTTGGTATTATTTTCTGAATCATTAAAACATTATGCATGTAACTGCATGATTGCTTTAAAAAAAAAGTGTTTTCCGGTTTCAGCACACCCTATTAATATATTGCACTGTTTATTTCACTACGTCATTATTATTGTGAAATGCCTGTCCTGAGATATTAATAACGAGAACCGATATTAAAACAAAAAGATAATGGATGTTGCATGATCCATTAAGTATAATTGGCTCAACTTCTTGAAGGGAGAGACCATAGTGATTTGTTAGTCAATGACACGCACGCATCCCTAATTAAAAGCCTTGATTAATATTAGCCAATTATTCTATCAATGCATTTGTTTCCTTTTTTATCAAAAAAACCTGGCTACTGCCCACAAAACAAACGATAATATTATATGAACAATATGATAACGATATTTACAATCAATGCTTAATATTAAAAAAAAGTACACTGCTATCATCTGACTGAATGTATTGATAGAAGAAAAAGTATCAAGTCTGTATTGTATTCAAGTTAGGTTCACGTGATGGCGCTGCAGTTTAATATTTGTCAAATATTTACCCCCCCCCCCCCTCCCTTCATCCCCCCACGACATAAAGAAAAGATAATTAAAATATTTATCGGATGAAGCTGAATTACAAAACGAGAATTGCTAAAAAGTGATAGAATAAATTTATAATTTTTTTTAGTAATACGTTACACACTTTATCTGGTCATCTGTTAGGTAATGGTTGGGAAGTAAAACGTAGATTATACAAATTGTCCTTGGTTTTAATATTGATTGTGAATTAACATCGATTTTGTTTAAATATTTGTTATGTACATTACTTATCAACAGTTATCAACAGACGTAAACATTATTTTCCTCGAATATTTTAGTAAATTTATATTCGACGTTATTGCTACCAAAATAACTTATATGATATTCAAGTGGAGAATTTCTTTTATATCAACAATTTAATATATTAAGAAGATACCCCCCCCCCCCCACTCCCCCAAAAAAAAGACTTATGCTATGTTTACATTGGAATTTTTGTGTTACAACTAAATAAAGACGATCTGCCAAATGTTTTCACTCCTCTGTTTGTAGAAAATTTAAATTTAAAATTTAAAATCATTAATAACCTAATAAGCTGTCAAATCTTTTGTAGGAGACAATATTTTTATGTGGAATGTTGTACAATTAAACAAACAAACGCACACACGCACACACACACACATTCGCACACAATAACACATACAGACGCACGCAACTTCATGTATATAATAAGAGAGAAAGAGACAAAAGGGGAAGGAGAGAAAGAGAGGGCGAGATAGAAAGTCAATACATTTATGATGAGATTTTCGTATTTTCCCTCGCTGATCGTTCTATCTTGAGTTGAGGGTAAATAATCCATCTTTGTCACTCCATATCGTTCCCTCACTCTTTTTTTCTCTCCCAGACCCCAAATCACACACTTTCACGTTCATCAAATTACAAGTAAACCTTTGAGAAAGTTTGAAAAAAAAAAGGAGATCGTTCTCACTTTTCTAAATTTATTATAATTATCCGTTATAATATTAAAAAACATTTAGAAATCAAAATTGTTTTGTCATTTATAAATCGAACTTGTCCGGACGTCTCTGTCGAGAAGATTAAGATTAAGATTAAGTCCGCCAACCATGTTATAAATCTTGTTGTACCAGTGTTACGGAAATATGACAAACATACTAGATATTTTCAAACACAGATTTTCCTAAAATCAATTTGTATATGGTGATAAACTTGATATATTAAATTGAATGTATAAAGCATGAATCAAGCTTTCCAAATCATCTACTATGTTAATGATTAAATAAAAGAATGTCACCACATATTCTTAAAAGAAAATAGAAGATTTCGTTCACCTTTGCATTAAGCTATGGTCCAAAAAATGAGGAACTGGAATGTGGAGGACTAAAAGTACTACTCGTATTTATTTTTTAAATAATTTTCATGCCTGGAATTAAGTATAATATCAATATTTTGAATTATCTGAAAGAATGTATTATTCTACAACCTTGTATGTAGCTCATGGTAAAAACAAGTGCGGGCTCTTGAAATTAAAAATTATTTAAAAATTAGTATTTGAAAAATCTTGAAACATGCATAGGTTTTTGGTACAGTAATATGATGTATACAACGGAACGAGTTTATGGTTATTGATATATATTCAGTATAGTTATAAATGCAGCGGGCCCCTAATCGCGAGTACACCAAGTAGTGGCGTATCATTATCATGGCCGACAGAATTATAGTTATGTTGTGACTACCAACATATGTACCACACATTGATCTTTAATACGTTATTTTTGCATTAATGTATTCATTCATTCATTCATCCAATAATTTATTTATTCATAGTGTATCTATTTATCAAAAGACATTCATGTGTCGCTATATAATGTTGAATTTTTCATAATTAACAATCTACAATTTACAATATGACAAGAAACATACTTTAGTCATTCACGAAAATAATCTACATGAGTGATAATTGAAAATAACATTAAAAAGTATAGCATACGTAGAAACAAAAGAAAGAATGCACTAGGCAGCCTAATAACAAGTTTAATACTCTAATTTCTAAGCTAATTGGAATATTTGTTTAAAAATGCGTATGGCAGTAAAGTACAAGCCAGTAATGATATTAAAAGGATTTACGGAACTGATGTTATCAGTATGAACATCATCTGATAATAGTATTTACAGTTGGGAGGAAACAGTGTTTCGATTTTAAAGAGATACAAGTCATTATAAGATTGTTTGAATGAGCAGGATAATTACCTGTTCTGAGTACATAGAGCAGTTCATTATTTATGTTAAAACCTAAACAATTGTTTTACATAAAATATGGTCGTATTCGTACGAGCTCATTGTAATTGTTAATTAGACATTGGCAAGTCCAAGCTAATTATTTAGCCATTGGCGTCTCAAATTTTTAAAAGTGTAAGATAGGTCAGCTTGTAAGGAGACATCGAATGCGTGAAATGTGTCATTTCAGCCCATTTTGTTGTCATCTAAGCTCTTGAAATAGATAATAATCCAATGATACGATTGGACTTACAAAGAGCCTAGATGCGGTCTGAAACATCTGGGACAGAAATGCTTGGCTTGGATTTAGTTATAATTACATCGTCACTGTTTAGATGGGGCATAGTTTAACTTTCTACTTGATGCCTGTAGGAAAGGGTGGTGGTGGGGGGAAGTCAACGATATCTGGTCGAGTTCTTCTTTCTCGACGCCCGTGTCTCATCGACAAAGAAAGACGGGATTGGATGTACTTTCTGAAGTTTTCAGCCGGAGCCCTTCTTGTCCTTTCCCCTCCCACGTTATGCCAGGTATGCCCATCCATTGAGATTGGACTGGATTGGGATGGTGTAGACTCTGCAAGAGCCGTTTCATGTTGTACAGCATCGTGTCCATGTATTTTTTCCAAAGATATACGTGGCAACATTTTGTGAAGGATTCTTGGAGGCAGCGGAGGACCTTCGTCATCCAAATCTAAATAAGTATGCTCCTCTTCGTCGACAGGCTGTGGACACTCAGCGTTATCCCTTTTGTTTGGATGGCTGACGCACATACTTGGCGTAAGTGTAGTGTTATTCGATATCGAAACATCGCCGTCTGATTCCCGGGCTGTACTTCCAGTGGATTCTAAAGGAAGTTTAGGTGATGTTGAAAAGTATGTTCTCGTAACTTTTTGAGGAAAAGTACTCGGTACTTCGTAAGCAGACTGATGTTCTCCTGAGCATGATTCTTCGGAAGTGAGCCTTGGGAAAGAGACGCAATCTCCAAAAGCGGTATGAACTCCCTCATCGAAAAGGGGATATGTTTGCACCATCCGCCCTGAGGTAATAGAATCTCCAGAGTGAACAGCGCTTGATTCAAGTTGGACGTCTGCATCCTGCTTTTGTGGATGACAGTAGTGACTCTCTAAACTTGGTTTTAAACTCGAGTTGCAATTTCCCCTAGACTGTTCTGATGACATTGCAGTGTCTTTCAACGGACTCGGTACCGTTGGTACAGCAGGTAGTACAGGGGACCGGTGATCTGATAAATTGACGACGGTGTTTTCGATATTGTGTCCGCTAGGTCTTTGATTCTCGGTGTGGACCGAAATATCGCCGTCGCGACATGTCGTTGCCATTTCTGGAAATAACGTCAGGTTAACTGCGTCTGAGCCGGCAACACTTGTTGTTCTAACCGGGTCCAGCGTCAGATTGAATGCAATACATGATAAATTAGTCTGATCCGTGCATTTCTTTTTAAATAATTTCCAGCTGATCAAAACAGTTGCGAGGACCAGTGCCAGCGCTGACATTGCAAGTACCATATAGTATTTCTCAATTATTTTAGGTGGTGTTACGGTGATTAATTGCTCATTTTGTGTCTGTGTGTTCGGAAAATAAGTGGTCAATGAATTTGAGGCTGTAATATAATTTGAGGATGTTATAGAGGCTGACCTACTTAGACTGTCAATAGTTACAGGTTGGTCTGTGATGCTTAACTTAACAAAGGTAGCCTCACACTGGAGTTTAGTACCAGTGTATACATCGCAGTGATATGTACCTGCGTCATGTAGTTGTACCCGTGTGATATTCAATGTAAAGTTCTTTTCAAAATGTGTAAAAACTTTAAATCTTTGCAGTGTTTCGTCTTGAAGATACAAACATCCGTCCGGGATTGAACATTTGACGAGACTATCGCCGTTTCCTTTTCTCCAGATTGCAGTTTGAACTTTTTCTAGTATCGACTTCAAACTGCAGGGCAAAGAAACAGACTGTTCTATAACCACGCTAACTGTCAGGTGTCTCTTTAAATTACATTGATGGTCAATAGATAGGGTATATGCCAGTACATCAAACATCAATATGAGAACGGGAAACGTGCACGTTGTTATATGCTTAGGAAACATCGCGAAAAAGAAATGGGATCGTGTAATTAGAAGTTGAACAAAGCCCCAGAATTAAAAAATATATTTTGAAAATGCATTGATCGATCAAGCATAATTTCAAGACAGGTTAAGTGATGAATTAGTGACTGTAAATGTCAGATGTAGATTTGCCAAACAAACACAAGAGCAATTACCGTGTGCAGCAACTCTTTTTGATTCCTTCATGTATATGGCTAGTGAGATGAATGACAATCACATCTGGTTTCACGAGTGTTTAATTTGAAATGTATCATCACGCCCATATCTCAATTCGTATTATGTATAACTTAAACAATTTCACAAACGTTCTCTGTCGTGGCTCCTCTTAACATTTAAAGAAAAGTAATCTGTTTCAGTGTGTCGTGATTCAAATGGGTTTTGACAATCTGTCCTGTTAGATAACTGGATCTCATTTTATGGAATGCTGAACCATTGACCACTTCTATGTCACTTAAAGCTTTTTCAAGTGGCAAAGCAGTTGCAAAGTTTCTCTCTATACGATCGATGTCTGCGGATAAGAGTCCTACTGCAACCCTTAATTCTTTTACCCGCCCTTGCAGGTACATATGCTCCAGGGTTTACTGTGGCATTGTGTCGCCCTGTGACTCTCGCCTTGTCGATTTGTGCCTCAGGCTCAGCTGATATAAAAGGAAGTTCTGTAGGACATTTCATTTCTCCTCTCTCCCTTGACTGATCACTACATTTTCTGCAGAAGAAAATAAGAAGACATATCCCGACAATGACAGAACCAGCGATTGAAGATAGAAGGAGTGCTGTAAAGACTGTGTAGGCAATGCCATGGCGACTTTTACCTTCTTGCCTTGCTTCTTCTGTCCCACTTGAAAAGGTCGATTCGCTTGAGAACGAAGGTGTCGATGTAGGGTCCGGTTCATGGGATAAACTCTTACTGAAACATTCAAACCTCGCATTTAATAATAGACCCGAATCAGCAGTTTTAATTCCAATTATTTGCAGAGTGAAATTTGTCTTTTAATCCGTTTTCGTGTAATCCCATGCAAGTTGTAATGGTAAATAACATCAAGTTCACCCAGGGTGGCAATTAGCGGTCTGGTACAAAGCAAGGAGTCGCCACCGGCTGTAGCATGTGTAGTATCATGCACCAAAACTTCAGATATGACGAACATAATTAGGAATCATGTTCCCATGCCATGCTTTTGTCAGAGATCGCATCTATAATACTCAGGTTCTACTTTTTGACCGCAGTATAATATTCTTTGTAATAAATGTATTATGTGAGTGGTCATTTAGAGGACACTCTTCAGCATGCAGTACTATCAACTCAGCAATTATTAAAATCCTCCTTTGTTTTTTTTCCTTTTTATAAATCCCTCTTCTTTTGACTTAAGACTAATTGGTAATTGACTTCAAATTGTATATTTATCAAACTTGTAAGCTTTCTGTTTCGTTGTGACTTCGGATTTCGTTCATAATTACTCAGCTTACACGACTTTTCGTATTTTACATAATTCTCAATAACTGTTTATAATAATAATAATAATAGTGAACATTTATAATGCGCCATGTCTTTAAAAAATGACACTCCTGGCGCAGTTGTGTGGAAGTTGTATAATTTTGGGCAAGTAATTCAAGAAAGAAAGTAAAATACATATAAGTTACAGTTTAACATACTTCAGGACATAATTTGCAATAATACAATAAAACAATACAATACAAAGCATATTACAGTAATGGAAGTTATATAAGGGTAGTACAATGTAAGACATAATTAAACAAACTAATATGTTCAGAACAGAAACGTTTTTAACAAAGACTTGAACTGTGAGTAGGAGTTCTCATTTCGGAGGTGAGGAGGGAGTGAGTTCCACAGTTCAGGGCCAGAACTTGAAAATGATCGCCTTCCCCAGGAGTGCCGTGAACGTGGGATGCAAAGAAGTTGGATGTGAGAAGAGCGGAGTCGTCGTGGTGGTTCGTAGAGGTGTACTAGGTCTTGTATGTATGTTTAATCTACTTTTAATTAGTCCATCGTTCGCATATGGAAACTCTTTTAATTCTTACAATCTATTCAATCCATTTTCTCGTCAACAATCTTATCATCATAAGATATCATTCAGAATCGTTTTTGGATTCCTCATCATCTTCACAATTTCATTACCGTCATCATCACGAGGCCTATCACCCATCATCATTATTACCACCGCCATCATCATAACTTCATCATCGTCATCGTCAGAAGGCCTATCAACCATCATGAACATTACCAACGCCATCATAATTTCATCACCGTCATCATCATTATAACCGCCATCACCACCGTCATAATCATCATCATAACTTCATCATCGACATCTTCACTAGGCCTACCACCTATCATCATCATCATCATCACAATGGTTTCATTACCATCGCCATAATTACATCCATCTTCATCGTCTCTCTGATACTTCTCCTGTTTCTGTCTCTCACACGTTTGGCTTCATGACCAGCTGGATTATTATATAATATTGTTACACTATCATGACATGGTTTGCCGTTCTTGGAAGCTTTGACTCTCTTGAACATCCAGACAAATGAAAGAATGTTCCAAAATTACAATTTAACATTGACTCTAGTCAATGTAATAGTGCTGGTGACGCGTGAGCGTTAATTTATATGAGATAATCAAACTAAATTTGTCTCAAGAATTTTCAATGGCTACAACGTATACGTTGACATTTAAGTGCTTATATGTGATGTGATGAAAACAAAAGTAAAGTTTCATAATATTATTTTGATTTTCTCTCCCTTGTTTTCTTCGTAGAAACTTGCTGTATTCGTTACATTGTGCTATTCTCAACGTTTTTTTGTAGAAATCAATTTGAATACATCTATATGAAATAAAACAGCCATTTGGATTTAAATCTATAGATATGTAAACATATCCCGTGCAGAATTATAACCGACTTTGCTTCCTGGTAATACACGATTCAGAAAGGGATATTGATATTCGTCTGTGTTTCTCCTGAAGTCTAGGAAAGCATTTACAAAATATGAGATCCAAAAGGTTTTATACAGTGTTAAAAATGTTATTAATATCGTATATTCAACATGTATGTTGGCATTTTATGCATTAAACATCATATGTACATATAAGTGTATAAGTGTTAATTCAATTGACGGACAAAGTAGTTTCACAAAGATTTTAGCTAACATATAATCATTATAAAGTTGGTTGAAAAGTAAAACCACATTCAGCGTATTTGTTGTCATTGTATGGTTTGACAATTTATCCTATGTTATTACGATGAGATGGTTCTATGTTATGACAGGTTTACCCTCTCTTCTCACACGAGCATACGAATGCTCAAAAGCAATAGCATTGTTAAGAAAATAACTAATGTATTACCCACGACAATGGCGGTTCATTGAATCCCCCATACAACTCACTTCAAATGCGCAGGTGCATACGTTTACATAATTAGGAATATGCATACGATTAAGCTTCGAAACATATCCCCCCTTAATCATAACAGATTATCATATAAAAAGGACTTTCTTCTCAACAATATTGAGAGAATTAGAAAAAAAATCAAGTTTTAGAAGAAACCCTTCAAATCACAACAATATTTCCTTACATACAGTACAATTATGCCTGAATGACGGAGCAATGTATTATCAACAATACCTTTATTTGAACTTGGTTACTGCAATCATTCCTGATAAACCATTGCCTTAACTTACAATGCTCAAACTTTCTTTCAGACATATAAATGCATCTATTTCTTTTGAAACGTCCTAGAAGAAAAGCAAGATGAAGAATCCATAATCTAGGCATGTAAACATTTCCTACGAAATAGAAAGCTAAAGCAAAATATGTACAAGAATAAATATGATTTTCTGTACACTTCTGTTCAATATTTGAAGGAAGCATGAATAAAATGCATATATGAATATCTAAAAGGCTACGTGCGAATCGAAACGTGAGCAAGTACTAATTATTTAACACGCAGCTGCACGTGCATCGGCCGTGCAAATTAAGTAATTTAATTGTCGTTAAATGAATATTCTCAAGCTGAACGTGCATGCAACCTGATCACATGATGCATCGCTATGACTGACACCTTATTATTATGGAGGAATTTAGAAGATCATTAAACATGTCAGTTAAAAGCTAAATATAAACATCATGATCTACAAAAGAAACAACCTTTGGACATCAAAAGTTGTACGTAGAAATATCAGTAGAGTAATGAAACATAAATGTAATTCAGCACAATATACACTGATATATGATATATGAAACAGTTGAGTGACTTTTTACAAGTAAACAATGGTAAAAAGGAAACTAGTCCAGTTTCATTACAAATATCATGCAATACTGCTATTTATCAGATATTCAAAATCAACAAATCACAAAGTAAATAATCAGTGACTTGGTTTATTGCAATAACCTTAATACAAAATGATCGAATAGTCTACTTCGAGGCAACAAAGTGTAACTATAGCAGACTACACAAGCATGAACATTAGCACACAAATATCCAACAATGCACTGGGTAGAAATAAAGAATGGTGTACATGGAGAATCAATATAAAACATGTCATCATTATAGATTCATAAAAATGTAAAATAGAATTGTGATAGAGTCCAGGGAAATTAGTTCAGTCTCCATTGAATAATGCAAATACATCTCTCAGATTTATCCAGATGATCGCTATTTAAGTTTACACATTATTATTATCTTCAATGGCCATCTGACACAGCAGATAAGAATATTAAACAGTCCAGTATCCTCCTGCAAAAATATAAGTTCAAGAAGAGGTTTAAAAGTTTTCTGAAATGTCTTTGAAGCGCTGCTCACTCCAGTTTACAGCCACTCATACAAAAGACAAGGGGTTGGATTTTCTGTTACTGGTAGAATTTCTTCACTGATGGACGAGTTCAGGAAACCTGATTCTCCAGGACTAGGTGGTGAAGGTAGAATACGTCTCGACGAATCTAATGAAGCACTTATTGTTTTTTGTCCTGGTTCCGGAAGACGTTGTTCAAATGAGAAACGCTGCAGCGTATCGTAGGTGGAACTGGCTGTCGTGACCGTTCGATCGTAGAGCCCGGCCTTGTCGTAGGTGTCTTCTCCAGATTTAATATCATGATCCATGATGGTATCACTTATTTTGATATCAGCAATACCATTTGAGTCATCGGTACCACTGTAATCAACGGAATAGGACAGTTTCGATGGCTTAACAGACGCGTATTCGTAGAGTCCAGCCTCGATGTAGGTGTCTTCTTCATATGTAAGATCATGACCGATGATGGTATCACTAATGCTGATATCAGCAATACCATTTGGGTCATCGGTACCACTGTAATCAACGGAATAAGACAGTTCGGATGGCTTGACAGACGCGTACTTGCATGAATTAGATGCACCTGGAGGACAACAGTTCGGTTCGGAAGAGCTTCTTATTCCTTGAGATAGATAACCCACTTGTTCCATTACATCATCATCCTGGCGTTGAACCTTTCGCATTCCTGGAGGTTTAGAATGATTTCCGCAAACAGATGACAGAGTAGACGCGTTGACACTTTCGTTAACGAATAAACAAGGACTACTGTTCGAACGGTCAACGGGTAATGTAGATTTGCGGACGATCTTTCTCGGTTTCGCGTACACGCAACAATCGTAAGGACTGGATGCTAACCCTTCCAGTAAGGGCGTTGATTTGTTCAAGAAGATAGTCTCTTCTAAAGGAGCTTTCCCTATGGCTTGTGGGGTAGTGAAGACGTCACATACAGCCATAACATCGCAAGGTACTTTTATTGTAGGTTCAATGACGCTTCTGCCTTGCACATTAATACCGCATGGAACACTGACCACTTCATTCACTGTGCTGTAGATTGTTTCACCGGACGTTTGGATATTATTCAGATTGTCCTGTTGGCATCGTTCCATGGTACCACCTAGGTTCCTCTTGATGTAGCCCACATGACACATCCTGTCAGACATTGAACTTTTGACCATGGTATCTGTGTTTCGTTGCATTTGCACGGAACAGCATCCAGTCGCATTGCTATGCCTTGATGACTTTAAGGTAACTCTTGGAGGTAACACCGGAAATTGGTTCTGTGTTTTAACAATTTCGCCATCAACATCGCCAACTCTATCGAATCTTTGACATTTACACATCTTTGAAAGTGGCATCTCGTCACGAAGGGAAACACGTGTTGTGTCCATAACTAACTGATTTTCATTTTGCTGAGACGCCATAATTTCCCCTCGAAACAAAGGCGAACGCAAATTTTGATTCTTGGTTTTATTCTTATAGCTCATGGTTAGATACAGGCACGTACCGAAGCTGCAAATCAGAACAGGAACGACCAAAATAGATAAAAACGTACCATTGAGCCATGATTTGTCTTCGTTAGAAAAATTGCTAGAGGGGGATTTAGGTGTTGTATTAATTCGCGTATTCTTCATCAAATTTGTTTGTGACTCCGGATTCGTTGAACTTCCTTCGGTAACATTGATAGTGTTAATTAACCTAGTAGTTGTATTATCATTACCATACGTTGGTGAACAACTGGAGGAAATGGTAACAAGTGTCTCTTCAGACTTATGTTCAGCCTTTGCAGTGTAACATTTGCTATCTTGCTTTACTTTAATGTTTGCAATACGGTTTACTTCTATCGCATCATCTGCCTCTTTACCACAAATCACAAATATTTCATCGCCGTCAATCATATTTCTTTCAATCGTGCTTGTCTGATTTGAGTTTATTTTGATTATTTGTCCATTGCTGCCTCTTATCAGCAAAACATACATCTGAAGTGCACCTTCGCGTGTACAGACAAATGTAGCAGGAATTGTATCGTCTGTCATTTCCATCATAGTTGGATACCGACATGATTTGGGTTCTTTCTCTCTTGAAGTGAAACAAGTTAGAGGCATGATGTTCGATGATAATTCATTTAGGGTAAAGCTTGCAAAGACTTTGTCTTTAACAACTATTCTATTAGAAAAAGAGCTGTTCATTTTGATTTCCTGGTGAAAAATTGTCTCGGCGAATGCTTTATTCATTATGATTAGTGACACAGTCATCTCTTCTTGCACAAAGTTCCACTCACAGACTGCATCTACGGAAAGATCTTTCTTTCTCAAAAGCATGGAACAGGCGAGTGGCTGTCGAACAGGAGGTGCCCAAAATGTTGAATTGTAAGAAGGATTAGCCGGATTAATGTTCCCAGTATCAATGTATTCATTCATGTTCTTTTTGCTGGCATACGCGTACGATTCTTTATCACCCTTGTACATCAAGTTACATCCACTGCTATTCGCACACCTATTCAACATGGTCGGGGAACATACTCCAACTTCTGTTCCTTCTTTGGTCAAAGTGTAGCTTGCATTAATTAGTCTTAGCTCTTCATCGAGGAGACAGTGTATTTGAACATCACTTTGAGCAGTCGTCTCGGTATCCATGTTTTCTGGAAAACACCGCATACAAGTTGATGCTTCAGAGCTGTCGGAGAATACCAAGACCAGAAGAGCAACAAGCTTTAAAAGATTACTGGTAGTCATCTTTGTGCCCAGGCCTTTCCGATTAGAGTAGATAACATACATTACAATATTGTACTGTGCGGTGGCTTGTCCAGAAAATAGCAGTTATGTCGTAGTTATACTGACGTTCTGTTCAACACTTTGTCAAAAATTAGGAAAAATAACGATTTTGTTTACTGGATGGAAATCGTTGGAAAACAAACTACTTGTATACACTGTAGAGTGAGAGCACCTTTGCTTCAAACTAACATTTATCAAGCTTAGGTTTCCATTCCTTAACATTGTCTACGTGCCATTACAATCAGTTATGGTGCGTATGTTTCTTATTGGGCAACTTAATGTCACATGATAAACCCCATGCAGGTAGATGGCAGTTAAGCATCCATAACAAGTGATCATTTATTTACAAAGCAGCAGGTTTTCATAGCCATACGAGTACTCTTTTGTTTTGTCTTTGTTCTGTTCCCTTTTTTCACGGGATGGTAGTTTTTATAGTCATACGAGTACTTGTTTGTTTTGATTTGTTTCTGTTTTTCCTATATATTTTTTCTTCAGGGGGGGGGGGTCTGCGGATGGGGTGATTGAGGCTTATCCGAATGCTCTCTGACGGTATGTTCTAAAAATAAAAAAATAATGTTGTTCAACTTCTCCCGTCATGATCTTATCTACGCGCATTTGTTCATAACCTATGCCATTAAGAGCTACCGTTGCTTTGTAGGCAACCAACATGCAACGCGTATTTGTTTCGTTTGTTTTGTTTTTAATAGTGGAGCGCAATTTCCGCATTTTGCGACATCTTTTTTCCATCCCCAAGAATATTTCATATTATTTTAAATGTATTATTAACATATGATATATAGTGGTTTATTTATTTTGCAAAGAAAAATTCATGATTTTCGAAATTCAATAACATTAGAAGAATTGCCATGAGAGGATCTGGATAAACACTACCTTATTGCTGATTACCCAAACTTGTTTTATTGCGCATATAAGTGAAACCATTCATTTTATTGATTTTTGTCTTATAGTTCCCCAAAACGTCGTCTTATAATCGCAACTCTCTTTACATAACTCACAGGATTTACATACTTCCAATCTAGCTAATTAGATAACAATAAAAGCAGTTATAAAATATGGAATATCTCGTAAGGAATCTGATGTAATTTGGAATCTGATGTACTTAAACAACTATTCCTGACGATTTCGGTCATTTTCGTAAGATTATCAATGATTACGTATTTTCGTTCTTGCATATTTTCCATTGCATCTATTCTCGGAAAATATTATGTTAAATTGAAAACTAGTATTTCAAAATTGAATCGCTGCATTGAATTGAAATTCCATTTTGCATCTGTAGTACAGTTGAACCTTCACCGGGGCCATGGGAATCAATTGTTATTTCGAACTGTGTTACTTGAGTGCTATAACGAATGCTTAATAATATATCGCACTTGGGACCCGTAAGATTAACTTGGTATAATGAGAGTTTGTTACAACAGTTTTCCTTACATACATATCAATATATCATGAAGAACGTCCATTATTTTGTTGTTATACCGCTGTATTATAAATACGATCTGCGTATACTGTCTCCTCATTTCTCTTGAACTTAAATCGGGTAGGGGAGATAACATCTTTAATTTGGAGTTGTACACGACTGCCATCTGCATCATGGAAGGTACACTCTCTTGGGTTATTTCCTCGAGAACCCATTTGCAATTTCACTGGGGGATTAGGGGGTCTCTGTTCATTCTCGTCATGTTCCCCGGTAAGTTGTCCTGCCATATCTTCCCTTTCTCGAAAACCGATGCAAAGTCTTGGAGGCAAAGAGGGTGGTCGATGTTCTCGCGTTTCAGAAATATCTATTTTGGGGATTTCTGACTCTGCCCTCGATACACCTGTACTACCTGGACTTTTCGTACTTTTTACCACGGGAGATTGGTTCGAGCGACATCGCATTTCGTCGTCTTTCATTCGTCGTTTCCTATGCAAGAAGGCCTCCGTGCTAAAAACCAATACCACAAAAGCTATAGACGCGAATACGCCGTACAACAAGACAACCAATCCACCAGAATGGGAAGAAATTGGTTTCTTATAATTTGGATCAGTACAGGGAATATTTGTCACCGTTGCTTTCGTGTTTGTGACATGATTCGTATCTATGGTCGTCGTTGTCCCATCAACATGATCAATAAAGTCATCCATAGGCTCTGCCTCTTGCGTTGTCAGAGATAGCTCCATGTTGCTGGCATAAGGATACCCGACTGTTGAGTGATCATTGTCGAGAGATGTAAACGGACAGCCAGGAGATATTCAGAAGATAGTCTGCATCAAAGTTTGTTTGACATTAGCAGTATAACAAATGTCATATTCGTTTCCATTTAGGCGCCTTGGATTAATTCGAGTGGCAGTAAACACGCGGCTTTATGCAACGCGGCCTAGTTTGCGTTAAAGCCACAATCGTCCGCACCCCTCTATTCAAAAGCCGGATGCGAAAATCCCGCATAAAAGAGTGTACGCTCCAACGACTCCAGAACAGAGCTTGACCTACTCATAATGCTTTCAACTTATACCAGTTGACCGCCCTCTATAGGCCATGTAACTCTCAAACTATGCAGGGGCTGCGGAAACGGGTGGCTGTGGCTTTTTTTTTTAGTAGACACGTTTCATGAAAGCTCCGAAAAAGGGGTTTATAGATTGTTCGCATGCTCAGACCTCCCCCCCCCCCCCCTACTCTCAAAACGCTCCGCGGCCCCTGCTATTAAGGGTCAGAATTCAGATTCCCTTCCTCAAAGGGATAACTTATTAAGACAAATTATTTATTACACATTTATACAAGTCATACATTAATGCTTTTTTTTTCCTTTAATATGTTTCGCTTTGTTGTAGCTTCATTTGTTTCGTTTTCGTTTCCAAACTTCATTAATCTGTGTTGGGTTATCTTAAACAATATTTGACTTCTGGAACATTTATAAACTTAAGGGCAATACGCTTGACTAATCATGAAAAGATTGTTTAATAGTTATAAATGAATGGCGCAAAATATGAGCTTTTTGAATGAAAGCGCCGTAAACAAAAAGTAACAACAACAACAGCAGCAGCCTTCATTTTTTCTTTTATCCTCAAGCGAGGTTTTTATTTCCATAACTTCAATACATATTTACATTAATAACTCAATGATTGAGTGAAACGAGTGAAACATAACATAACAATTAAAGTATATACAACAATTCTACCAGCTTAGTATTATTTTCTTTGAATGCACAATCATGCCTAAAAAAATCTTACCAACGACCCAGACTAGATAATCGTTTTAACGTAACATTTTATCAACGAACAAAATGGATATTATATTTAGAGTTCAGAAATAAACAATATGAAATGAAACAATAGGAGTGATCGAGAGGAAGGAAAAAAAGAGTTAGGAGATGAATTAAGACAAAAATAATAGAAAAAATCGTGGGAGAGAATTCAATAAAACAATCAACTTGAAGTTATATAAAAATGTGAGGAACAAAAAAAAAAAAAAAGTCTATCAAAGGTTTGTCCCCAGGTATATGAAATGAAAAGAATCGAACACAGTTACACAGGTAACGTCATCAATAATCTATGTTTTGAATTTCTCAATTTTTCTTTATTTTCCGGAGGAGCATAAAAAATAATGTCCGCGCATTAAACAGTAGTTTATTGAATATACCCCCCCCCCCCCCTCTTCCCCTCTCCTCTCTCTATCAAACTCGCCTTTCATGCTATGGCTACGTTGCGTTAACATTTTATGCGCCATTATGTTAGTGATTGTGATAGATTTTGAGCAAAAGAATGGTAATTAGATAAGAAACAAGTATTAAACAGGGAAACATATTGCCAATTGAGGTTGAAATAAAAGCAAGCGAAGGAAGATGGCTTTCATATTTAGAGATCAGAAATAAACAATATGAGTGAGAGGGGTTGGAGAGACAGAAAGTTGGACGAAGTCTGTACCGTATTCATCATTATGATAGTTGTACGTCTCTCTAATCACCCCCCCCCCCCCCCACTGGGCTCTTTTTTTTTCTCTTTCTGTTGAGTTTGTTTATATATTTTCGCATAAGTATAATGTCCGACGTATATTAACACCATGAATAAACCTTTTTTGTCATATCAGTTTGATGCAACAGAGATTTATATTCAAAAGTTTTACTTCTTATAATTATTATTGTACTGTAATATTCTTCTCTCCGTTCATTTTAGCTTCTTCTGAATGTTTACGCTATATTTCTTAATCTCTTGATGAAATATAAACACCAGAAGCTAGTATTTAGTGGATGCAAACAAAACATTGCAGCTGATGGGTTCGAAAATCCAGAACATGAATAGACTTCCTGCTTTTTCACTGCAGATCATAACAAAGCGAATGAAAATGGGCAGACCGTAGTTCAGATAATCCGGCTATTGTTTTCTATCATTGGAATAATCCACCAGCTCCATCTTCTCACGCAAACAGGCCGGTGAATGTACTGTCGTTGTTGTTGTTGTTTTATTTAGGCAAGTCAGTCAGTTTTTGACCATTATCGCCGAATAATTTGAACAAGTTTGTTTTTAATTCTAATTTACGTATATGCACTCACATAATATGCGTGTATATCATGAATAATATATAAATAATATTTGTTTTTAAGATATATAATTATATACTACATTTTTTGGTCACGCTTTGCTTAAAATAGATTATGATTATGTACATCATACGGACAGAATGAATTGAATGTGTATTTTCATTATATTATATTGCAAGCAAATGGCGGAATAGAAAACAATATGAAAGATGAAAATGGAAAACGACATTGGCAGATATAGACAAAGAGAGAGAGAGAGACAGACAGACAGACAGAGAAAGAGAGAGAGGGAGAGATGAGAGAGAAAGAGAGAGAGAGAGAGAGATGAGAGACAGAGAGAAAGAGAGAGAGAGATGAGGGACAGAGAGAAAGAGAGAGAGAGATGAGAGACAGAGAGAAAGAGAGAGAGAGAAAGAGAGAGAAAGATGAGAGAGAAAGAGAAAGAGAAAGAGAGAGAGAGATGAGAATCAGAGAGAAAGAGAGAGAGAGAGATGAGAAGAAAAAAACTTTGAAAAAAAACGAAATAACGCCTTTTACGTATTTCAGCCAATGCCGATGTTGGCCTTTTTGTTGGCATTTTCGTGTTTTATTACCTACAATTAGCTGGCCCATTTAATTAAATAATTAATTAACGCTCGCCGTGTTTTTTTTTAAAGTGTAGCTGGATTGGTATCGTATTGGCTAAATTTCACACATTTTGGGGTCTAAAATTACCTCCATAGCAATTTTAGGTTCTAACAGGGCACTATAAATGTCATTCATGTAGATAAGAATAAGAGCAATAACCATGCACTTTGAATGCATTTGCGGTCTGAAAACAGGACTCAACTATACAAGCGTTACAAAATACCCGGTCATTGGATACAGTGCCCCCTTCCGGGATACAAACACCTGAAGCTATATTCAGTGGATGCATACAAAACATTTCAGATCACTGCAGATCATGACAAAGCGAATGCAATGTGGGCAGACCGTAGTTCAGATAATCCGGCTATTGTTTCTTTCATTGGAATAATCCCCCAGCTCCATCTTCACACACATACAGGCCGGTGAATGGGCTGTTGTTGTTGTTTAGCAAGTCAGTTTATGACCATTATTGCCGAATACTACGAACAATTTGTTTTGAATTCAAATTCAAGTATTTACACTTACGTGTATAAATCATATACACAAATATATATATTTATAAGATATACTAATAATATAATGATTTTCCTTGGTCACGCTTTGCTTGAACTAGATTATGATTGTACTATGTTCATCGTACAGACATAATGAATTGAATTTGTATTTTCTTTATACTATATTGTTTTCTATAATACAAGCTTGAACAGAAACAATAAATACTTGAATTTCTATAATATTATTCATTACTTGACTGAATGGCAAGTGATCGCGATCAATATCAAGTCATACATATCATGTGCATTATTAGTTAATAACGCTTTCTTTCATACAAGTACTCCCAACAAAGCTCCAAAAGCTTAAATGTATACTATTTCACAAGAATTGATAAAACAATATGAATTTTGAGTTTCTTGCTGCCTAACAAAAACTAATATCCATGTTAACATTTATTGTTAACATGAATATTTGAAGCGATGCTAGAATTTGAATTTCACCTATCTGTTGAAAATAGGGGAAACTATTATAAACAGTATCTAAACGTTGTTTTGATTAATTCATGATATTTATTAACAGTGTCATGAACAGGATATAATTAACGGTTAACATAATCATTCATGATCTAAATATCTGGAATGTGATACACTCACATGCCAATGCAAGATCTTTTTTTGAGTTTCTTGCTGCCTAACAAAAACTAATATCCATGTTAACATTTATTGTTAACATGAATATTTGAAGCGATGCTAGAATTTGAATTTCACCTATCTGTTGAAAATAGGGGAAACTATTATAAACAGTATCTAAACGTTGTTTTGATTTATTCATGATATTTATTAACAGTGTCATGAACAGGATATAATTAACGGTTAACATAATCATTCATGATCTAAATATTATTTCCATATAATAATATGGTGATCATTGAAGAATGATGATCATGGTCATAAAGCGTTCACACTTTTAACCTTAACTTGCAGGATTTATATTACACGTGTTTAATAAAAACAAATATAAAAAGGGCGTGTGTATATAATTATGTACGAATGTTGTATGAAGTGTAAACGGGCGCCTGTGTATTATTGCGAGAGGATGGGAAGGCGTGCGTGTGTGTTTTTATTAGGGGTGAGAAGACTGAGCCCCTGGAGGGTGAGCCCTCTGGAATGTTTGCCCGCCCGCCCGCCCCCCCCCCCCCCCCACCCATCACAAACTGCATCCGGCGCGCCCGGCCGGGTTGTCTGTCCGTACCGTGCATCCCGCTTTTCCGTTATCTCGATATCTCAAGAACCACTTAAGATATGAACTTCAAACTTAATGATAATATGTATCTCCAAAGGAAAACAAACTGGTAAGATTTGGGGGACAGCAGGTCGAAAACATAAAAATCGCAACTGAACTTTCTCCCTTTTCCCTTTCTTCTTCCAGTCCTCTTCTTCCTCTGTTTTGTATCACTTTTTCTTTTTCTTCTCACTTCCGTTTCCTTTCCCTTCCTTCTTTCTCTCTCTCTCCCTTTTTTTTTTTTTGGGGGGGGGGGGTGGGGTGTATAATGCCCATTCGGCACCCCAGCGCACCTTGTTGGTGGGAAACTCGCAACTGATCTGCCCTTCTTTTCCCCCATTTCGTTTCTTCTTCCTCTTTATTTTCTTTCTCTTTAATTTTTTTCAAAGACTGTTGTAATTAGAAGTAGACTCTAAATTTTGTGTTGAAACTGGTTTTATTCATATAGGGCCTACCGGTCGCCGGTTTAGAAGCCATATTATCATGAAAGGCAATGCCATGCTCAGTTTGATGTGTGTTGTGGATATTGACAATAACAATGAAAATGACAATCATACAACGTTTTTTTTTAAATATCTTTAACAGCCCCTTCTGGGGCATGGAAGAAATACAGTTGAATAGTGCAAATATAATGTTCAACAATGATATTCATATAAACATTTTTTTTTTTTTTAAATCAAATTAAATCGGCCAGATTCTGGAAGGGGGGGGTACTCAGAATATAGTTGGACGGGGGTGTGCGGCAGAGACCTCCGAACCCATACCCATATCCAAGGGTCCTTTTGCTGTAAATAGGTACCCATGTCTAAGGATTTTTTGGGAAAAATGGACCCATGTCTAAGGATTTCAAACTTCAAATATTACATTTTTTAAGCACATTTTTAAGTATATACAAACAAAAACGACACAAAATATTTGAAAGCATTTTACAACTACCGGTATATAGAATGATTATACGAAAAAGAGTTATGTGTGAGACCTATCTACATCTATGCTACGTAAGAGGAACAATGAACTTGGCCAAAGGTAGAGTTCGTTGTCATGGTTATAAACTCGAACAATAGAAGGGCGGATTATGAGGTACTAGGGTGCTTGCCGTCATGAGATTTCTTCAGGGCGAGCGCGGATTACGCTGCTCTCAATGAAGTACCTGCAGTATCAGAATTTCATGTGAAAGAAAAATGGACATCCTTATGAAAAAAACGATTATAATGAATAATGTGAAAGTACAACAAACAGGAGCAATTGATAATGTTAGTTTATATTTTGCACGATTGGAGAAATAATGTATCTTGATTCGTAATCTTGAATCTTGTGCAAGAGTATTGATTTATCCTAATAAGATTTTCGTTTGTGATGTGAGCAAAATTAACGCAAATTTCTAAACGAATGTCAATCAATGATTTGTTACCTTCCTTCCATTACCCCCACCTAACAACAACAACAACAAAGAAGCCGGAGACACATTAGTATACTTGGGGAGGGAAGAAGACAAAAAATGTATAATGAGTGCAGTTTTCACATTTTAATGAGATTTATTGAATGGAAGAGTAAAATCAACCCAAATTTTTAAACGATTATAAACGAATTTTTATAATTCATTGCTTTCCTATCATTATTCATCACCCTCCCCATCTAAATAATGATAATAATAATATGATGATGATGATTATAATGATAATAATAAGCCGGAGAAACACTAGCGTATGGGGGAGGGGGGTACGGGGCAGAATGCGGATAGGGAGGCAGTGAAGAAACAAAAGAGAGGGAGGAAAAGAGATGAACAGGAGCAAGAGAAAAAAAAATCTTTAGAGAGGGCTTTATACCAAGTTCAAAGAAACAAATAATATTTAAAACCTTCGAAAATGTGTTTTGTTTTGAATAGCATAATCTCCAAACAAGAATTCATGAATCAACACATTGGCTTAATGGCCAGCACGCAATTGTTTATACCGGCGAGAGAGAAAAAAACCACTTCGTCTTTATTTCCATTAATTGCTGGAGAATTAAATTTGAATGGGGCTCCCATAACCCGTGTGTCTAGATTGACACCTCCAAGTTACCTCCTCGAAAAAAATCTATTTTTAAAAAATTCATTCGGTTATATATACACAGATAAAACGTAATTGTTTAAAATGCTAACAGTTCATTACAATACAACAACTTGTTGAATTTTTTAAACAGGTCTTATTACTTGTAAACAACCCTTTTAAACGGTGTTTTTATTGTGCATAATGATCCATTCCAAATATACAAAGTACAGTGCTAATTAGACACGAACTCAAGCTAAGCTAAATAACTTAGTTTAGCCGCAGAGGGAGCTAAACAAGTATGACGAATCTTTCAATGGGTTGAAAATTAATCGCGGTTTTTCTGGCTTGAAAAAGACGTCACGGTCTTCAGACACACACAATGCAGCTTTTCGTGGGCAAATCGTGCATCCGGGGTTAACTCAATCGGCTTTGATGCATGCGCTCTCTGGTTAATAAGCCGCGTGTTTACTGCCACTCGAATTAATCCAAGGCGCCTTACCTATTACTCTTCTGGAGAATTCGTGGTATAATGGCTCATTCACTTGATTCTCAATGTAAGAGTTGAGGGTTCAAATCCCAGTCCGGCACAAATGTCTGTTGGCAAGGCAATAATCCATACCCGCCACCCTCCATCCATGTGTAAATGGGAACTTGACCATTGCTAGAGAAATGATAAATGCAGGGGTCTCGAGAAGAACAGCATTAATGCTAATGAGGCTTCCATGATCTTCTTTTTTCTTTATTCTCCCTCTTCTTTTTCTTATGTTACTTCTTTATTTTTTTTCTTCTTCTGCTCCTTCTTCTATTCTACTTCTTCTTCCCGTTCTTTCTCCTCCACTTTCTCCTCCTTCCCCATCCGTCTCTTTTTCTTTTTCTCTCTTTCTCTCTTCTTCTTATTCCTCTCATTTTTATCTACCACTTTCCAAAGTTGATATCCAGCTTCATTGACATACTGCTCGTACGAACACGAACCAACAGCAACATCGTGATATTGCAAAGTATATGATTTTAATCATTATAAAATGACCTTTATTTTATCAACATAACAATATGTAGAAAAGTTATTTACTGTTACATGTACATGAATAGTGACCATAAGGAAGAAACATAATAAATAACGTATATACAGAAGTTTACAAACAGAGCTGCTATTTCTGTCAATGATTTTGCAAACATCAGGTCCCCGTCTAATAAAGAGTTGTGATAAATCGAAATCAATCGCAAATAAGTTGCGATTAGTACCAACTCGTTATAAGAATGGATCCAGGAAAATTCAATGTCAGATGAAATACTACTAGTGTTCAAAACGAAAGGGGTAGGTAAATATATAAAGGCCGAAAGAAAGTATTCAGGAAGTCTGTCAGATAACGGATTTTTCTCCTTCTTCTTCTTCTTCTTCTACAGGCTACATTTGTCTTATTTAAGTTACTTCCAAACGATTTAGAATTAATGACCATTTTTTTATAAAGCTTGCATTATGAAGCAAGTGCAAAAAATCAATAACATATTTGCTCTCAATTAAAGAATTGTATTGACTTCAGTAGGCATGATGATATCAATTGTTATTATTCAATCACTTCGGGGAAACCATTTCCGGATCTTCGACTTTGTATCACATTCACAATTGTACTGCACGACAGGAAATATACGGTTCCAGATAGATTCATTAATTCGAAAAACTCGGTTTATCACCGACAAAATAAGTTTTTCAAATACAAATCTGCATATCATGTCCAAGTTTACAAGTTTGTATTGTTCCACATTTTACAAAAAATATAGACATACATATATTTAAGAAATATATATCCAATACATGTAGTATAAATAAGCAAGTCTCAATGATTCTCAATTTATATAATCGATTAAGTAGAATGTCAGGAACCCATTAAAAAGCAGTGCTTGTATATTATAGGTCCCTGGAAAAATAAGTATTGTAGATTTTTGTTAAAAACCTTTAAAAATAGAGAAAGACATATAAGTGAGAGGGGAGAATATAAAACACAATGGAATAAGGACAGTTGTATACAAAATAATGCATACACACCCATACCCAGAGACCAGAGTTATCTTCGACGAAAAATCTATATATCAACTTCATCAGTGATAATCGATGATTAGTCTGCATAACAAATTAATTCGTCGAGAATTCTGCTTACTTATATTTGGTAAGCAGAAATTTCGTCGAACTAATTTTGTTATGCAGAGTTAATATAATGATAAAAATAACACCTTCTTTCGTTAGATATGTTGGGTTTTCATCGAAAAACTGAATTTACGCTTCAAACTGATACTGATTTTTCGAATTATTGGGCATTTGGCTTGCCATTCGCTCCCACTCTAAAGTACGTCGAAAGTAGTAAGTACTGTCCTTTTAATCATACTTATAAATCGTCTCCTGATTCCACGGCCATAATGTAAACTTTAATTTGTTTACAATAAGTGACATCGTTCTATGATGGATTGACACTTACGATCTAACAAGGGTCTCCTCTTCGGTGAGTAGTCTCAGTCTCGGTTTCATATAAATGGGACTCCATCACGCACACTTTGAGATATGTCCTTCCGGTGTGACGAGATGCAAATACATGTACAAGAATGAACCGCCATGTCTTTTATTTTATGTATTTTTGGTTCATTGTTCATGTTTGTACTTCCATACACTATATACCTATTATCGTTTGTATCTTTGTGTCATTGTCTATGTATAATGTATGATAATTTTATTCATAAGTCATGCATTGCTATTTATACTTGTATGTGTGTTTGTACTCTCATACCCCGAGAGGGGGTCAACGAGTGAATACATTTCTAAAATTCTAAATTCTAATGCAATAGTCCTTTCGAGAAGGCAAGATGAGAATTCAACTTGTCGTTAAGGACACACAATCATGGATTCTCATAGGATGGGGAATGGTCGACAGCATACGGGTATTTACTGAATAAAAACAGATATGAAATAACGGGAGTGATCTTCACTTTTACGACACACGGGGCTTATGCAATAAAATGGACCCTCCTCCAACATCAGCGTCAGCTATATTTGCCTCAGCCGAAGACTCTCAAGGGATTGGGTGTATTTCTTGCTGGAACATCCAGTTTGCTGTGTACAAGACATGTACGTCCATTAGATCGTAGACTTATTTTCACAAAGTCCGGTGTAAGCAAATTATGACCTACTGCGCATGGAAACTGCTTACCATTTTGTATCTTACAAAGATCAGTGCGAAGGGTCTTCAATAATCTTGCTTTGTCGTCACTAGAAACAGGGAACCAGACATGTCTGCTTATTTTGGTCTCCAAAATGACCATGTTGATCATAAATTTGATCCAGAGTTAAGGCGCAGCGAAAGGTGAACGGTCACTTATTTTTTTTAGTTTGAGACAACTTCTTGCTTGAAGGTGTATCTTGGACAATCTCTGTGAGATTGGAATGGATAAGATGGGGAGTCGTCCATTTCCTGATCCAGTGGATAGCAAAAGCACCATCTAAGACAATGAAAATGGTTCCTAAACCGGCGTAGGCTAGTGAACCGATGACGGACGGTTTCGGCGTTGTGTCTGGAAAGAAAGAAACAGACGAATGGATTTAACATGATTTCATTTCATTATGCTTTATTTGTTTTATTTATTTCATTTCATTTTAGAGACATCGTTAATGTATTAACCGCTATGTAAACCCAGAAAATTATTATCCTTCGTATTATTATTATAATTCTTATAATTGTTTTTATTATTATTTTTATTAGTATTGTTATCACCATTATTGTTACTAAAGTTTATCTAAATTAATTTGATTTTGTTTCGTTTTATAATTGAAGTTATTTCATTTGATTCGATTTTACGTATTCATTCATTTTCATATATGATAGGCCTACTGTCTAATTCAATAATAGCAAATGACATAAATTTTTATTTCAGAAAAAATGAATATAGTATGTCTGAGGTAGATGAACTTTGGAAACTGAGCAATATCAGGCATTTGTGTCATACTACGCATTTGGTTTCTTTGTTTGTATCAACTTGTCTTCTTTAGGAAGAAATTAATGGACATGGGTATACATACAGTACAACCAAAATCCATTACAAAAACAATTTAATACAATGATCAAGATATTGCGACATACCGATCCGAGTTATTCCGTCCATATTTCAATATGGAATCAAGATTAACTTATTCAATTAGTAATATTTCATACATGTATAAGCACAAACGATCTGTCAATTATTTTTAATTCATTTTAATATTGATAAGAATGTTAAATATTTATGCTAAATTTTGTTTATTGTCTTTTTTGGACATAATTTCAGTGACTTTAGCTACGGCAACCTACAAGAGTTCAAGTATTTGACTAGGATTTCCCGTCTAATTTAACGCTTATGAATATATGCCATGTTGTGACCAACTAAAACCAAGTTGGCCAAAGTCTGACTATGGGTGGCGCTGACAATTATAAGATACAGAAAGAAACTGGGGACTTACAGCACTCGACGCCATTTGTATAAGCCACACCATCACACAGGCCGTCCACAGAGAAGTCCACCTGGCAGTCATCTAACCAATATGCATCACTGCATGACAGCTTACTGACTACGATTGGCAGGTTCTCAAGAACAGGAAGGTTTGTTGGCTAAAAAATAAAGAATAACATTGGAATGTCGGAAAATTAAAACCAAAAACTGAAGTAAACAAACAAGATTAATTGCTTTGTCTTATAGGACAAAGAAGTAAGAGATAACAAATAAAACATATATTATATGGTATATCATAATAAATGAAAGGAAGTGTAAAAATAAGAAATTTGATAGGAGTATGATGTTAATAATGCCTTAACAACAAAAACTTGAAATATTGATATATATAAGCCACTTCGGAGATAGCATTTGTACAAACGGCCCCCAGATATCCACAGATCTTCTTCACATGGAGATGCCCCCTCCCCCTCCCCCCCCCTCCCCCCCCCCCCCGTTAAGCATTTTAAAGTAGTCACTGGCTAGGTGGAGGTGCTTCATGAACACCTTTCGTTCAAAGACGGCGGTCAATGTTCTTGCGTCGCTTAAATATCTCTTTTACTTAGTAATGGCTGACTCTGCCCTTAACACAATTTGTTGTCTCCTATGTAATGTATACTGAGGCTTTCACATATACACTGCGGGGCCCGTACGGCGAGTAAAAACACACATTTTGGTAATTTTCGACCGACCGGCTCTCGTACAGTTTCTACAGGCGCCGTACGGTCTCCGTGGTGCTGAGTTGGCTGCTCCCAACCCTCCCGGCGTCTTCGTCTGACCATAAGGCCGTAGAAGGCCCTTAAAGGGACAGTGGGGCCCCTCACGATTTTTTCTGTTGATTCTCAGTGTACAGCGCAGCTTTAAATACAGGAGGCACGGATGTCAGAGAACACATAGTTCAGAACCGCACGGCACCCAGCCAGGCGCCTTGACGACCCGACCGGGCCCCAGGGGCTATGGGGTGCACCTCTTCATCGGACAGAGCCCGTAAGCTTACCGGTCGGCACCCAGCCCGCACTGGGCCGGCACTCGTTGGGCACCCTTACGGACGCCTTGCATTTGAACTCGACCAATGTTCCCCACCCGTCGTCTTGCCGTGGACTTTAGAGACCGTACGGACTCTTCCGATTGTCATTTCTTTGCAGGTGTGGTCACATATTTGTGAAAATTGTTCGAGTTAAAATGCAAGGCGCCCGTGAGGGTGCCGGCCTGTAAGTTTACGGGCTCTGATATCCGCGCCTCCTGTATTTAAAGCTGCGTTGTACATTGGAAGTAGACAGAAAAAATCGTGAGGGGCCGTCCGGGCACCATCCGGAGCCCGCACAGGAGATGCCCCACGGAGCCTTTCACGGGTTTGCTCCGGCATAACGGTCAGATGAAAACGCCGGGAGAATTGAGAATTTTATGCCTAGGTCACATTTGCCGCGGCGGCCGTGCTGTCTAAAATATCTACGGCAAATAGCAATTATAGGACCGCTGCAGCATTCCTATGGTCAAATACAGTAGCGGTCACATATTATGTTAGGGTAGCCGCACGGTGTATTTTTAATTTTATGAGATACGAAATCTGCGACTGCAGTACGGCCTTTAAAAGGATGACGCAAGGTCACCTTATGCCTGGATTACATTTGCCCCGGGCGCCGTACAATATATTAGTCTACGATTTTTCGTGTGATTTGGGGAGCAACGTAGGAAGCTACGATGTTTGTGTTTACATTATCTACGAGCATTGTGCTATTTCTTGTATTAAGGCCGGGGAAAATCCGTACAGTTCAGTTCAGTTCAGTTCAGTTCAGTTCATTTTATTCAAAACCATACAAAGCATGATATAATCTGTTACATAAAAAAGAGACTGGTAATAGTACATCAATCAACATATTCTAACTTGATTACATCATAAACTGAATGGTTTTAGGACCCCTTTAGAAGCTAAGCTTGTGAGCGGGGCCCTATAACAAAATACATACATTTACAGTAAAAAGAATGTTACGTATGATTATACAATGGATGAAAATACTAAGCTACAGAATATAGAACATACAAATACTCTCACACACACACACACAGACACCACACACGCACATCACCATACACAGCAATCAAACACACTGACGAGTAGGTCCTTAGTGGTCAAAAAGCATTTCAGAATGAGAAATTACTAAGATGCGAATAAAAACTATGTCAGAGGCTGCTCGGAGATTGTGGAGAAATCGTGCAATTTCATTGAAGTATCCGTGCGATATCCGCAGCCTCCGCACGGAAATCGTACGAAGCCCGTGCAGCTTCCGTGCAAAGGTTGCACGGAGAAGGTCACCGCGCCTTCTTCGCGCAGCCGTCGCGCCGTTTTGAAGCGGCGGCCGTAGATTTTTGACAAATACTACGGCAGACGCAAGGTTGCCGCCAGGTGCTCGCAAGCCGGCCGCAGGGGCACCATAGGGCGACCGTGCGGCCAGACTGATGCTAGAGTACATAAAATGCAAGGCTACGGTACGCCCGACGTACGGTCGCCGTGGAATCGCTCTACGCCATGGCTACGGCGTTATAATCCCACGGCGACCCGTACGGCCTGTAAAGATAGGGATACGCCATATGGTGACCCTGAGGCCACAGCAGATCTTCCGCGGCCGCCGCAAGTATCTCTGGAGTTCGGGGTCGTACGGCCGCCGTATCCTAGCCGTAGAGCAAATGTGACCTAGGCATAACCAACTCAGCACAACAGCGCCCGTACGGGAGACGGCCGGGCACCGGTCGGAAATTTCCAATATGTCTTCTTCTTTTTTACTCACCGCAAGGCCCCGGAGTCTATATTAACCTCAGTGCTAAACAAAAAAAGACCACGAAACCTATAAACGCGAGTACGACGTAGGAAAGGTACTACCCCTTGCGTTGTCTTCGTTGGAAATGTCTCCAGAGGTGATATATTAATTCGTGTTCCTTGATCTCATTCATTTGTGACTCCGAATTCGATGAACCTCCTTCGGTCATTATGATAGTGTTAATTAATCTAGGAGTTACATTTTCGTTATCATAAGTTGATGAACAATCGGAAGAAATGGTAACAACTGTCTCGTCAGACTCATGTTCATTCACAGCAGTGTAACGATTTCTCTCTTGGTTTAATTTAACCCTTTCAATACGATTCACTTCTATCGCATCATTTATTTCTTGACGACATATCACAAAAGTTTCCTCACCGTCAAACATACTTCTTTCAATTTTGCTTGGCCTATTTGAGTTTACCTTGAATATTTGTCCATTGCTGTCTTTGATTATCAGGACATCAATCTGAACTGCACCTTGGCGCTGTTCAAATTCTCCCTTATTTTAATCTCGTTTACAAACATTTTGTTCATGACCTATAGCGTTGAGAGCTACCGTTGCTTTTAGGCAACCTACATGTTACGCGTATTTTTTTCATTTTTCGTAAGAGGAGTGCGATTTTAGCATTTGAGGCATTTTGTCTTTCCTTGGAAATTCACCAATTATTCTAAATGTGTTATCAAAATGATGGACTCAGGTTTATGGTTTGAGAAGTTATCTTTTTTCAACTTCTTCCGCAAAGAAAACTTCATGATTTGCGAGATTCAACAGCATTAGAAAATTGACCATGAGAGGATCTTGATGAACCCTGCCTTGTTGCTAATTACCATGCAGACGTGTTTTAGTTTGAATAGAAGTGAAACCTTAGATTCATATTGATTTCTGTCTTATAGTTCCACGAAACGTCTTTCTGAAATTGCAAATATCTTTACATCAATCTCATGAGTTATACACTTGCAATCTAGTTAATTGGATAACCATACCAACTAATGCAGATTATGGAATATCTCGTTAGAAATCTTATGTGATTTGAGCATTTTTTATTTGAACTATTATTCCGGACAATGTCGGTAATTTGTGCGTAAGAATAGCAATGATTACTTTTTTTATTCCCTGCATATTTTTTCAGTCCATGTGTTCTAGGAAAATATTATGTTGAAATGGAAAATAGTATTAACAAAATAAGAATTAAATATAATACATTTGGGACCCGAAAAACTTCCTTGCTATATTGAGAGTTTGTTACAACAGTTTTCCTTATATATATATATTTATATATATATCATTAAGAAAGTCCAGTTTGTTTATTCCGCTGTATTATAAATACGATCTGCGTATACCGTCTCCTCATTTCTCTTGAACTTAGATCGGGTAGGGGTGGTAACAGCTTTGATTTGGAGCTGTACACGACTGCCATCTGCATCATTGAAGGTACACTCTCTTGAGTTATTTCCTCGAGAACCCATTTGCAATTTCTCTGGGGGATTAGGGGGTCTCTGTCTCTCGCCATGTTCAGCAGTAGGGTGGCCTCCCATAGCTTCCCTTTCTCGAGAACCTATGCAAGAACTTGGAGGCAAATACAGTGGTCGATGTTCTCGCGTTTCAGAAATATCTCTTTTGGGGATGTCTGGCTCTGCCCTCAAAACACCTGTACTACCTGGAATTTTCATAACTTCCACCTCGGGTGATGGGTTCGAGCGCCATCGCATTTTGCCTTCTTTCATTTTGTGTCTCCTATCTAAGAAAGCCTCAGAGCTAAAAGCTAAGACCACGAAACCTATAGACGCGAGCACGCCGTACAAAAACGCACCATTATTGAGTCGTGAGTCCTCTTCGTTACAAATGTCTCTAGGGGTGGATATATGTGTTTTATTAATTCGCGTTTCTTTTATCACATTTGTTTGTGACTCGGAACTCGTTGATCCTCCTTCGGTCATATTAATAGTGTTAATGACTCTAGTAGTTGCATTATCGTTATCATAAGTTGGTGAACAACCGGAAGAAATGGTAACAACTGTCTCGTCAGACTTATGTTCAATCTCAGCAGTGTAACAATTGCTCTGTTGGTTTAGTTTAACTTTTGCAATACGGTTCACTACTATCACATCATCTGTTTCTTTACCACAAATCACAAATATTTCATCGCCGTCAATCATATTTCTTTCAATCGTGTTTAGTTGATTTGAATTTATCTTGATTATTAGTCCATTGTTGCCTTTGATTAGCAAAACATCCATCGGAACTGCATCTCGGTGTTGACAGACAAATTTAGCAGAAATGGTATCGTCTTGCACTTCTAACATAGATGGATACCGACATGATTTGGTTATTTTTTCTCTTGAAGTGTAACAAGTTAGGGGCATGATGTTCGATGATAACTCTTTCAAGGTAAATCTTACAAAGACATTGTTTTTACCAACTAATCTGTTAGAAAAAGAGCTGTTAATTATGTTTTCCTGGTGAAAAACTGTTTCTGTGACTGTTTTATTAAGTGCGATTAGTGATACGGCCATGTCGTGTTGCACGAAGCTCCACTCGCAGACAGCATATACTGTAAGGGCTTTCTTTCTCAAAAGCACGGAACAGGTGGGTGACGGTCGAACAGAAGGTGCCAACAGTTTTGAATTGTAAGAAGGATAAGCTGGTTGACTGTTCACAGCATCAATGTATTCCTTTGTGTCATCTTTGCTAGCATAGGCATACAATTCTTTGTCCACCTTGTACATCAAGTTACATCCACTGCTATTCCCACACCTAGTCCAGGAACATACTCCAAATTCGCTTCCATCTTTGTTCAAAGTAAAGCTTGCATTTGGTCTTAGCTCTTCATCGAGGAGACAATGCATGTGGACAACACTCTGTGCAGTTGTCACGAGATCCAGGTTTTCTGAAAAGCACTGGATAGACGCTTCAGAACTGTCGGAGAATACCAACACCAGGACAGCAAGGAGGTTACAAAAATTACTGGTAGCCATCTTTGTGCATAGGCCTACACGATTATAGTACATGTATATAGCATACAATACAAAACTGTACTGTGCAGTGCTCGTCCAGAAAATAGCAATTATCTTGTAGGTATCCCGACGTTTTGTGAAACACTTTGTCAAAAATTAGGATTAATAATAATATTTTTTTTTACTGGGTGGAAATTGTTGGCAAAAAAACCTGCTTGTATACACTCATGAGTGCGAACACTCGTGCTTCAAACGTACATTTATCAAGCTTTGGTTTCCATTCCTGTCAAAATGCAATCGCATTTGTGAGTTATGGTGCGAATGCTGTTATTGGACAACTAAACGTCACGTGGTAAATTATCGGTAGACGGCAGTTAAGGAAACATAAAAAAGAAATCAGTTGTGGACATATCAGCTTGTTTTCATAGTCATACAAGTACTCTTCTCTTTTGTTTGCCTTTTTTCTCCTTTTCTGCACGGGAAGGTGGTTTTGATAGTCACGAGTACTTTCAATTTGTTGCAATGACGAACCTTCGTCATTGCCTTGTTTTCGTTCACATTCTGCCCCATTAATATTCTCCTCCTTATAATTATATTCCTCGTCAGAAAATCGCATTCGTTTTACACATGGCGCTTGTGATTCCTAGTTAGGTGCTTTCCTCATGTCCTTTTCATTTCAAATTTCATAGGCATAGTCTCTAGCATCTCATCAAGGTCACCTACTTTTTCGATTTTCGAAATCACTCATGCATAACCGTCCAGGCGCCATTTTGTCCGTTTCTGGTCCATTTTAAGGCCTTTCTATCTTCCTTCCTATCTCCACTATCCTAGATCCTACACATTTCTAACAAATTTCTCTAGATAGTCTAAGAGATGTTCTTTCATCTGCGACGTATAACCTGACCTTCAAAATGCCATCTTCGTACTCAAAATTCAAATCTGAAACTGACTGCGTCAAAAATCTCTCAAATTCTTAAAAAATGGACCCCTAAAAATCTAAAACTGCCATAACTTTCTCATATAAATTCCGTTTTGTGTTTAAATCTCACATTATCCTTATCTCATAATTGCACATAGCCATGCCAAATTTCATGCTCCAATGACTATGCAAAACATAAATAGCGCCCTCTAAAGTTCTGGGAATTGGCTTTCTCTCTGTGGCCGTATCTCCATAATGGCTTGGCAAACCCGTACCCTTTTTTTGGATTTAGATACTTGAAGATATGCCCTTTCCAGCCATATACAAAATTATATACCCTATAACTGACCAAATATGAGAAAATTGCCCTCCAAATTCGCCATTTTCAAGAAAATTGAGAAATAACTTCAACTTGCTTTAAACCGGCGATCTTTATACCTACATCAATGAAACTTGGCAGACACATGTATCCATATACGTGACAACTGTCTGCTAAGTTTGGAAAATTGTAATGCCCTATTCGCCAAGTTATCGCCAAAAATGATGAATTTACTATGCTTTACGTATTAGCGCGTTTGATGAGTGCAGTACGTTTTGCGCAGATGACAATGGTGTCAAACTGACCGCACTGAAATGCCCTTTCGAATGATACCAAGTATGGTATATGTTCACGCACAAAATTGTGAGTAAATCACATTTGAACAAGTACGAATTCCGCCGAGTTTCCATGACGTCATTTGTTAAGACTGTTATTCGGTTGTGTTAGTATGGGCGGCCGTTCGTGCCAAAGCACGCGTCGTAACATGTTCATCATGCACCAAGTCATATTGGTTTTGCACGCAGTGCTTGCGAGCCCTTTCTAGATCCCTTCCTCTACTCCAATTCCCTTCAAAATTCGTAGGCGTAGTCTCTAGCATTCCTTCAAGGTCACTAAATTCTTCGTTCTCCGGAAACCCTCATGCGTGACCGTCCAGGCACCAATTTTTCCGTTTCGGGCCGTTTTGGTGACCTTTCTTTCGCCCTAACTATCTCAACTATCACAGAAGCTACAGACTTCTTTCATATTGCTCTGGATAGTCCGAGAGTAGCTCCTTCGTTTGACACGTAGAAACATGGCGTCATTGCACGCACATCGTTGTGACACGATTGCATTTCTAGTTTTGATTTGTTTCTATTCTTTCTATATCTGTTTTTTTCTGGGGGGTGACAGAGGCAACCTACGTGTTGCGCGGATTCACTGCTTTAGTTTTGTTTTAGGGCAATATAATTTCCTTATTTTGCGGCATCTTTATTCCCATCCCCGTGACAAGTCGATAATTATTATTTGTATTATATTGTGCACACAATTAAAGAATTGTTATTAGTTTGTATATGTTGTATCGCTGAAATACGGTTTGTATGTTGCAGAAGAAAATAAATTTAATTCCATTCGATTGAGGGTACCCGTCATATTTATGCTGCACTACTTGATAAAAAAAGAGCACCAGGCCGGCATCCTAAGTTTCACCAAAACTCATTAGAAAGCTACTAAAAACAAGAGGCCATTGCTTTGCCACTGAACCATGACGGTACGCAGCAGGGGCTAGGGTAGGGGTCCGTTCACACAAATAAAACAAATAAAAGAAAATGCAATAATTTTTCAATAATTCATTGAATTTCCCACCGGTCCCCAAAAGAAAAAGATATTCTATGTGCCCATGCCTTGAGCCATAATACATGGCCGTACAGAGGTTTTTTTTATGTTGGGGACCGGGGTAAAATGCAATGAATTATCGATAATTTATTGCATTTTCTTTGTTTTTTGTTATTTGTCGGAACTGCCCCCTACCCTAGGCCCCGCTGCGTACATTCATGGTACAGTGGCAAAGCAATGGCCTCGTAACTGCGCGGCTCCAGGATCCAAACCGTGTCGATATGCTATATTAGTGCCCTTTTGTGGGCAATAAATCCTCATTACTGTCATTTATGACTTAAGGGCGTAGGTCCCCTAGTTGATAAGCATATTAGCATACACATGATTTAGCAGTCACGCAAAACAAACACTGGCAAAGTATTATTCAATAAAATCTGAGAATGTATACTATTACCTAGATCTATTAGGAATAAATCATTGTCAAAATAATTCCGTAAATTGGGGTTTAAAAAAGATATTCCAACGGTATGAGCTACAGTGTATGTTATTATCAAAGAATAAAAAAAACAGTCAGTCACTCAATAGTGTCTGACAGTGAAGTCTAACAAGTTAGGACACTGCTAACGTTTACATTTCACAGATAGAGCATACATGACATATACATAATTCCTGCAAAGTTCTACAAAATTTGATGTTGGCTGCAAAAGAGACATAGTGTCTTTAAACGATAGTGAAAATAGATTAATGTAAACTCCCTTGATTTCCCATTGATGCCATTCATGTTTCCTGATGTCTACGGTGCTTGGAAGGGAGATAAATATATTTTAAAAAATCGAAAGAGTTTCTTTCATATTTGCCGAATTGGTATCAGATACGAAGAAAATGCTCCTCGTGCTCATAGAACACTGGTCGGATAGAAAATTTAACCTGGGAAGGAAGAGGGGTGGCCTGGGGGATGGGGATTGGGGATCTAAAGGGGCGGGGTCATAACCATTCCCTGACCCGAGCCCCGAACTTTAGAACGGCGTGTCGATCAAAACTGAAAGTAAAAGGCTCATTTAATCAAACTTGCCCATTGGGTCAAGAGAGATGTCCGAAAACAAGCTTTCCAAGAGGAAGACATTTGTCATGATTTAATGAGATAAATTTTCCAAATGCATTGATCTTCTTTTTCTTTCGGATTGTTAACCCCAGCAACCTCAAAATGCCATTCCCTTTCAGGAGGTTTCGGTCATGCCTAACTGATGACTTAGATTAAAATTTAACCTCCGAAATTATGTTAAGGGAACAAATGGTGAACAGGTCAGTAGTTGTGTTTGAAAGTTAAAATTAAAAATCAATTAATTAAATAATAATAAAGATAGCAATTGGTGATAGTGTGGTATGGTATTTATTTTTCAGAATCACAATATAAAAACAATACATACAGAACAGAATTGTACATAATATCAAATCGAGAATTTAAGGAAAGGCAGGATAGCTCACCCGGCTTTGTTTACATGAAAAACTGTTCTTTCATAGGGTCCAGGAAATTCCATACAAAGTGGATGTACCTTAAACACAACACCATACAGCAACTCTTCTTTCAGTCGCAGAAATGAAGACATCAAGAAAACACAAAACACATCTAGAACTATATTAAGCCTTCCCCATCCCCTGCAGTTGCATCGACTAAACAGGTATATCCTTTTACAAATCAAACCAAAATTGAGTTCGTTTATTCTAGTGTTTGCAAAAAATTGTACTGGTTACTTTACAGCTTAATATTTGTAGGTACATGTAGGTCATAATATTTACATGACCCTCGAAATAAAACCATTATTCGGCAACACTATGCCAAGGCTTTGGTAGCAATATATCTCCTTGAGCTCTTATACAGTATGAGTATATACAATATTTGAAAGAGTCCTCGAAATACGAATTTGCCAAAGGGACCATCATCAACAGCTTACAACCATTATCACTTCTGGAGACATTAGGGATCTCCATCCTATTTTAAAATGAATTCCATTATTTAAAATGCGATTGAAAGGATTCACTTTGAAAAATATTTTTGTAGACGGTCATGCAGTGCTTTTCTTGCTTGCTGAATGGTAATGATGCACCGGTATCTGTGGGCTTGACCACTCTTAAGCCTTGCCAAACCACTCATGTGCTGCACTGTATTCATATTTCAAAATGTATTTACATTTTCGAATCATCCCATCAGCAGTGTTCGACCAATAGTCAATTAATGCTAGGAGTCCACTGGGCCAGCGCCAGTTGGTGCCAGTTCGCGCCAAAGATTATGTGATTGGCGCGTAGTGGCTCGCTGTGGCGCCGAATTAATGTCCGCTCGGCATGTGTCGCCAAGTGGAATAAACTGGGTGCCATATGGCGTGCCACCCGGCTTGCTCCAAAATGTTGCGCCAGTTCGCGCCAGTTCGCGCCATTACACGGCCATTTGATTACAAAATTCACCCTGTTGGCGCCATTCGCGCCAATAGACGGCTACTTTGCGCCACTTGTTGATTAGTTTGTGCCAAAGGTCGCCAAATTGGTTTGAACTTGCCGCCGCTTGGCGCTCCTTGCCGCCGCTTGGCGCTCCTTGCCGACTATATAAATACCGGCCATCGGCTACCTGGTTCAGACCCTCCTCAGCTGCTGTATGAACAACATCTCTACTAAATATTTACAATTTTGATAGGCGGCAAGTGGCGCCGAATGGCGGGCAACCAGGTGGCATTTGGCGCGAAGTAGTCACCAATCGGGTGCCGTTTGGCTCGCGCCACTGCACATTTGGCGCGCCACTTGGCGCCAAGTGGCGCCATGTGGCGCGAAATCTCATTGGCGCAACTTGGCGCGCGCCATTACATTCCAGTGGATTCCAATAGGCAGATTGTTTGCGCCAAAGGGCGATATGTTCGCGCCATTTGGTGCCACTTGGCGGACACTTGGCGCTGATTGCTCGATGCAAGTGGCGCGACGAAAATTTCAAACATTTTGAAATTTTCTTGCCGCCACATTCAAATTTGGTGCCGTTACGGGCCACCATGAGGCAGTTGGGGGGCAGTTTGAGCCACTACACGCCACTAGGCACCTTATTGGCGACACTAGGCGCCACAGTAAATTGCATTGGCGCAAACTGGCACCAACTGGCGCTGGCCCAGTGGACTCCTAGCATTACATCACGATTATTAGTTTATTAGTTTAAACATACAACAATAATGAACAATATGAATCAAAGATTGTCCATAACATTCGACAGTAATTTGTGTGTGAATACACCGTTTTCCTCTTGTGGTCAAGTTTACTCATGCCTGCCCTAGGACAAGCTATGTAGTCACCTGATAGCGAGCGGCCGCATCACAATGGTCGGAATGCGAATCGCATTCATTTGCGTTGCTAGCTGGGATAAGCTTTTTAACTTGTCCCGGCTGGCAACAAGCACTGCGTACCTTCTATTGGGGTGCGATAGTTTGTTGTCAGGTGTGTGTATGGCATTTTTAATTAGCGTTTGATGATGGCGTGTGTATAAATTTTGGCCTCATAGGGAAAATCGTTTATTGACGTTTATAGTTGAGGATCGATTGTCGGATAGAGAATTAGACAACACAGTGGGCGGGTCTCTCGCGTGGGGTTTGGAATTACATGGTGTTATGCTGGGCGCGTCCGGGATCCGTGAATAAGGTAGCATATTTTGTACTTGTTCATTCACCTATTCAATTGCTTTGATTTCTTTCCCCGGACGCGCCAGGCGTTACATGTGCCTTCCACACGCTTTGCAAGAGAGTTCTTCTCCATTTCTCTTTCTCCCTTTCTCTCTCTCTCTCTCTCTCTCTCTATCTCTCTTTCTTGCAGTCGTTCCTCTTACTGTTTCGCGCATAGCGGGTTAATTATCCGCAAATCTCAGCAATTGTAAATGTATAGCCTTTTCTTGCTTTTAATTGTTTTGTTTCATTGGTTAACACGAAAGAGGACATGCAAGTGTTATACTCAGCAGCTTGTGCATTATTTTTAAAATTTCTATTTACGTAATGTTTCTTTTAATTGTACCTGGACCCCCAGGAAGAACAGTGTCATATATTTTTATGACACTGAACGGGCAATCCAGCCAATCATTTTTAAGCAATCTATATACACATGTAATTTATTTATTTTTTTAATTCTGTTATGTTTCATTTCGTTTTATGTCATATGTTATTTGTCTTTTTAATATGATTGGAAAATAAATACAATACAATGTAAATATTCGTTTCAAGTAAATGCTCAAGGATGAATAGTTCATGCGTACAAAAGTTCTTTAAAGATACGAAAATAAATGTTGTGTATGCAGTATACTCTTGTTTTCATTTATCTTCAAAGAAATCCCTTCCTTACTTTATTCGTTTGATTCATTTCTTAGCGTTGGAGCCTGTCGTATGTTCCGTCATAGGCCATCCCAAGCAGTGAGTTGTATCCATCTTGTAATTCAGGTTGCAAGGGCTAGGTGGTTCTGGTGCCGATGGTTGCGGTTGAAGTGGATTTGGTAGCGTATGCTGTAGAGGTAACGGTTGTGGTGTTAATTGTCGTGATGGTTGTTGCCTTCGTGGTAGAGTTAGCGGTGGTAATGGTGGTGGTTGTGGTGTGACAGTGGACTCTCTATTACAATATCCTCCCGTATCAAAGAGATGTTGCTGCTCTAGCATTTCAAAGTTGTTAAATGTAGCACCCCTTTCAGCCCTCTCTTCACTCCGTCGTGAGGCGATCAGCCCTTCTCTGGTACTTGTTATCATTAGGGGTGGATACAACTTGTTAGCTGATACGGCATCAGATGAGATAGTGATATTTGACTCATCAAGTGAAGGCGGACAGGACAAATGCTTGCGTCGCTGTTTAAGTAGGAGATGTGCAGGATTTGGTGGTAAAGGTGGCCCTTCAGATGGGTCTTGATCCTCTGTACCCTTTGGACAATATGATGTCGTTTCGGTGTCAGAGACCCTCTGTAATGGAGAAAATGAGGCTGATGATCCCCTGTTGGATGGTAATGTCAGCTGGTCTTGCTTGATGCTGAGAATTTCCGTATCTTCGCCGATGACTTCCGATGTTTTACTGCTTGTTGAACCTGTTGAAGCCGGTCTCTTAGAAGTGCCGGTGGTGGAAAAGACATCATATTCGCAATTCGAACCATTTACCACAAAATATGTTGGATCAGAGCAGGTCACTATTTCATAATTATCCTCAGAGCTTGCTGATTTGGGATTCAAAAGTTCTTTCTCCGTCTGAATATCCATGAGGCGGTCAGATTGTGCTCTTAGCGGGTCTAAGTGTCGGTTTTCTCTTGTCTTGAGCAGCTTAACATTTTGGTCGTTGTCTTCACTAAAATGTCCGTCACCTACTTCGCCCATTAGTTTCATTTCAAGCATTTTACTTTCATTAGTGCTAACACATCTGATGCTATTGTTTCCTGGACGTAAATGTATTTCAAACTTGTTCACCAACAGACAACAACAGACAGTAGCAAATAAAAAATTAAAATGAGAAGTGTTGCTATAAATATTGTTAGATAGATAAACGTCTCATGACGTTTCATTGTAATTGGCGTCGATGAGTATTTGTTTGGGAGATTTGTATTAATTCTTTCAGAGATTGCTGACGAACTGATTATTGAAACAGTTGATGAATCACTTACTGGACTGATATGTTGTTCTGTCACGATTAATGTAACCTTAGAGGCTTCACATGTATACGACCTGTTTATGAACAATTCGCAATGATAAGTAGAAGTGTCATCAAGCTCAGCATTTGTGATATTCAGTTCAAACTCCTTCTCATAGTCAGTCACAAATTGTGACTGACTATGATTCACAATTTGTAAACGTGATTCATTCGGCCGTTTATACGTGCATTTATGTTGTCTTATGCATTCGACAAGACTGTCGCCACTTCCCTTTCTCCAAATAATCCGTTGGTTTTTCAATAAAAGGGTTTGCAACGTGCATGGCATCACAGCTGTTTCACCACGTTCCACGTTCAGGGTCAAACTTACCCATGTCTCACACTGCTGGACCGCTGCAACTTGGGAACGGTCACAAAACATCGACATTAGTGCAAATAATATCAACATGCGCATTGTCCAAATTTTCCAAAGCATTTTTTATCAACATTCGTCTCGACAGAGCAAATCAAGTGAGATAACGGAGGGTTCTCTCCTGCAGATTGAATTTATGTCCAGAAATCATCACTGAAAGTTGACCAGGGAATACCCAACTAAATAGAAAAATACCCGTCCTGTCTCTACAAGTATCGTGATAATTCGTGGTGACACCCCCGCAAAGTAATCAGAAAAGTTACGTTATACAACTACTGTTTATGAAGATAAATTGGGAAGACACGACATCGAAACTAAAAACAAATATGTGGTGACAATGTAGAAGCAGTACTTTTTTCTCTATTGATAAATGGACTGGGCTATGGTTTAGTTCTGAGAAAGAATGATATGTTATGTGTCTTGAATAATAACCCTACGGCACGGTAATCCTCAATATTAGTCATTAGAATGGACTCAGTTGTGTACTAGTCGAAAGGGGGGACAGGGGCACATGTCGTGGGCGGCTGTAGAAGGGGTGCTTTATCATGTGCAATTCCACTGCTCTGTTGCAGTCATAAACATACGAGGCAGGGGGGATAAGGGGGTGGGGCTTGGGCTTCCCCGCAGATTTATAGAGTTCCAATATTCGATCCATCATCATCTCATATTCGGGCAGTGACATGCTCCGATATCCTCATATTTAGGTTCAAGAATAGCATCATATTTACCAGCAAGGATAGGACGCTTCCCCCTGGCGCTGAAATACCCAGATACGATACTAATGTTCTGAGGTAACTGATCTGATCTTTGTTTATTACTTAATAAACATGGTCCGAGATCTCCTTTCTTCTTCTTCTTCTTCTTCTCCTTCTTCTTCTTTTTCTTCTTCCTCTTCTTCTCCCTTTTCTTACCTTTTTCCTTTGCTTCCTTGTTCTTCTCCTCCTCCTCCTTCTCGTTCTTCTTTTCCTTCTCTTCATCATTGTTTATTTCACCTCGTCATCTCAGGTAGCATTCGTGCAACGTGAACATTGCAATGAAACATAGTTTAAACAGTGTATATATTTTATTATGGACTGCTACGCTAGTTAGTTCAACCATACATCACCAGTTAGGTGGACCTACATCTTATTTAATAGTTCACGTTTTCTCGTTTAAACATGATACAAACTATACTAGTGGCATGATAAAAGAACAGTGACTAGCGTAGACTCTATCACAACAGTTGGCAAATTTGTCACTCTTTTTTAAGGGAAAACAGGGAAAAGTAAAAACCTCTATCTTAAGAACTGCGTGATTGCTTTAAAGAAAAAGTGTTTTCTGATCTCAGCATACCCTAGTAACCTATTGCGTGGTTTATCTCAGGATGTCACGATTATTGCGAAATACCTGTCCTGAGATATTAATAACAAAAACCGATAGTAGAACAAAAAGATAATGGATGTTGCATGATTCGTTAAGTATAATTGGCTCAACTTCTTGAAGAAAGAGACCAACGTGATTTGTTTTTCGCTGACATGCACGCATCCTATTTAATAGCCTTGATTAATATTGGCCAATATTCCATCAAAGCATTTTCCTTATTTTAATCAGTAAGCTTGGTCCCTCAACAAAACAAACGAGAAAAGTATAACATTATAATAATTATATTTACTTATTTTAAATATTGTTACTTATTATCAAGAAAGGATACCTTGCTATTATCTGACTGAAAGTATCAAAGCCTCCCTTACTCTATAATTCCGCATTACTTTCACACGTTACTCCCTCCCTTTTCCTCTTGTATTGTTTGTGTATTGCATGATCTGTCAAAATGTCATTGTATTGTGCTTTTAGGATTGGCCTAATAAATATTTAGAATAGTAATTCTGTACTGTATTCAATTAAAGTTCAAGTGATGGCGCTACAAGCCTGGAAGGTAGTTTCACATTTGTCGAAGACAAAATCCCCCATTCCCTCCCTTCCTTCCCCTCGAACAATTTTCTTACATAATTAAGACATAAATAGGAATTTTTTTAACAACAAGCAGGGAACTGCCAAAAAGTAATAGAATACATTTATAAAGACGAAGTTCCTGTAATTTAGATTGATTTTCCCATGCAAGGCTTATTTTATGGCCGTTATATCTAGATAACAATATTACACACATACAAACACACACACACGCTCACACACGCACACACACGCACACGCAATTTATACACAGTTTAAATTTCAAAGCGTATGTTGTCCCTTAATTTATTTAAAACACTTTACCTGGTCATCTTTTAGTGGATGGGTCACGAGTGTAAATAAAAACATAGACTTTACAAACTTTGTTGGTTTTAATATTGATTGTAAATTATCAAGGAAAGTCCACACCGATTTCTTTTGTAAATTAATTTCAAGAAATGTAGGTGTTATTAATAGAGTCCAAAAAAAATACCCCTAATATTTTACGATACTTTTATTCTACGTTTTTGCTACCAAACTCATTTATGGAAAATTTGCGTTGGTAATTTCTTCTATAACAAAAATTGTATCTATTTTGAGAACACCAAAAAAAGAGCCACGAGTATATCCTGCACATCCTCATACACATCCAAACCCTATATCTCATACAATTTTTTTTTGAAATTAACTGAGTTATGCTATTTTTAAAATTGAATATTTGTGTATCAAATAAATAAAGACGATCTGCCAAATATTTGGTACTCCTATGTTTGTATAAAATAGTGAAGTTCATTACTAACGGTAACCCATAAGGCAGTTAAGTCTTACGTATGAGACAATTATTGTTATGTGGAATGTGGAATAATAAAACGAACACACACACACATAAAACACACGCGCGCGCACGACAATACATTTATATTATTAAAGAGAGAGAAACAAGGGGAAGAGAGAAAGAGACAGAAAGAGAGGAAGAAAGAGAAAGTCAATATAATTATGACGACATTTTCGTGTTTCCTCTCGCTGTTCGTCCTGTTCCCAATTTTCTCGACTTGAGGGGGACAATAATGCACATTGATGTCATTTCATCTATGTCACTTCAAAGAATTTCCTCACCCTTTTTTTCTCCAAAATCCGGACTCACAAACTTTCACGCTCCTCAAATCACGAAGAAACTTTTGACGAAGTTTGAAAAAACAAAATGATATGTTTCTGACTTTAATCGTTTTTACTAATATCAACATTTTAAAATAAAAATTGCGTTGTCGTTTATGAACCAAATTTGTCAGGACAGTCTCAGTCAAGAAGATAACGATGTTCATGGTGTTATTTTGACTCGATATCATGTATGTTTGGCCATTAAATATACGTATATATTTTTGTTGCCACAAACATTGTCATAGCCAAAATATGATTGTGTACAGTACATGTGTGTTTATAATATATATAGTAAATTAATGAGAAAAAAATCAGATGAAATCATTTGCCGACCCTTTTGTCTGTATGTTTATCCCTTTATTTGTATCGGCTCGAACAGGCGCGAATTTGTTTCAACAAAAGCCATATTATCCTTTGTCGTTACCAGCGTGGTTTATCTGCCAACCAAGTTAACTATTGATGTGTCGGTGTCAAGGAATTTGGCAAACATACTAGATATTTTCCATCATACGTTTTCCTACAATAAATATGTACGTGGTGATACACATAATCGATTATTATATAAACCATGATTCAAGCTTTTTAAATTAGATAATTATACTAATGACTATATAAAATTATGTTACCACATATTTTTTTAGAAAAAATTGAGGATTTCCTTCCACTTTTGCATTGAACTTTGGTACACAAAATTGGAAACTGAAATATAAAGGACTATATGGAAACTCATTTAATTTGTTTAAATAATTTTCATGCATGGAATTAAGTATAATAAGAATATTTGGAATTATCAGAAAGGATGTTAAAATTTCTAAAACTTAAGTGCACAACATGTCTCTCTGAAGCTCAAGGTTTTACAAAAAGGCGAGCTCTTGAAAAAAGAAAATTATTCAAATGTATGTATCTTCAAATCTTGAAACATAAAAAACGTTTTGCTACAATTGTATGATGTCTACAGTGGAATGATTTACATATGGCTATTGATACAAAATTAGTATATTTATAAATGGGGCGGGCCCCGTACCGCCAGTACAACGAACAGTGGCGTATCATTACCATTGCCGACATCAGTATGGTTAAGTTGTGACTACTAACATTATGTAACACACATTGATGTTTAATATGTTCATTTATTCATGTATGTTTTTCATTCATTCATCCATCCATTAATTGATGTATTCATAGTGTATCTATGTATAAACAAATAAACTTGTGTCGCAATACAATGTTGAATTTTGCATTATTACAATCTACAATTTACAATATCACAAGAAACATACTTAGTCATTCAGAAGAACAATCTACTTGACTGATAATTGAAGAAGACAAAAATTAAATAGTATAGCATATGTAGAAACGAAAGAAAGAATGCAGTACGTATGCAGCATAATAACAAGTTTATTACTCTCTGGCAGGAAAGTACAAGCTAGTAATGATATTAAAAGGATTTCCGGAACTGATGTTATCAGTATGAACATAATTTGATAACAGTATTGCAGTTGGGAGGAAACAAATAACTCAACAAATAAGCGAGTTTAAAGAGATACAAGTGATTAGACAATTTTTTGAATGAGCTGTATAATTATTTTGTGTAAGTACATAGAGCAGTGTATCATATAATGTTAAAACCTGGACAATTAATTTAAATGATACATGTTCGTATTCGTACAGGCTAATTGTAATTTTTAACTAGACATGTGCGAGTCTAATATAGTTATTTCGATATTGACGTCCCGAACGTTTAATAGTAAAGGAGACTTCAAATGCATGAAATGTGTCATTTTACTTCATTTTGCTGTTATCTAAGCTCTTGAAATAGCTAGTATCAAATTATATGATCACACATACAAATATTTAAGATGTGGTCGGGGAACATCAGGGGGAGATTAGCTTGGATTGGAGTTGGTCACAATATTTAGATCATCATTGTTTAGATGGGGCATGGTCCACATTTTACTTGCTACTTGTAGGAAAGGGTGGTGGTGGTGGAAAGTCAACGATATCCGGTCGAGCTCGTTCTTCTTGACGCGGGTGTCTAATCGAGAATGAAAGACGGGATTGGGTGTACTTTCTGAAGTTTTCAGCTGGAGCCCTTCTTGTCCATTCCCCTCCCAGGTTGTGCCAGGTATGCCTATCCATTGAGATTGGACTGGAATGAGATGTTGCAGACTCTGCAAGAGCCGTTTCATGTTGCACAGCGTCATTTCCTTGTGATTTTTTCGAGGATATACATGGTAACATTTCGTGAGGGTTCCTTGTAGGTAGCTGAGGACCTTGGTCGTTCATATCTAAGTATGTATGATTTTCATCGTCGACGGGATGAGTATACACATCGTTATCCCTCTCGTTTGGATGTTTGACGCACATGCTTGGCGTATCATTAGTCCCGTTCGATATAGGAATACTGCCGTATGATTCCCGGGCTGTATTTTCATTGGATTCTACAGTAAGTTTAGGCGATGTAGAAAAGTATGTTCTCCTAACTTTTTGAGGTAAAATGATCGGTACTTCGTAAGCAGACTGACGTTCTCCTGAGCATGATTCTTCGGAACCGAACTTTGGTAAGGAGACGCAATGCCCAGGAGCGGTAGTAACCCCCTCATCAAATTGAGAATATGTTTGTATCATCTTTCCTTGATTAGTGAGATCTTCAGAGTGATCAGAGCTTGATTGAAGTAGGTGTTCTGCATCCTGCTTTTGTGGGTGACCGAGGTGGCTTTCAAAACTTGGCTTCGAACTCGAGTTGCAATTTTCACAAGACTGTTCGGATGACATCACAGTGTCTTTCGACGGACTCGGTACCATTGGTACTGCAGGTAGTACAGAGGACCGGCGATTCATCTCAAGCACATTGCTTTCATCATTGTTAACACATCTGCTGCTACTGTTTCTTGGTCGTAAATGGATTTCAAACTTCTTCACCAACAGACAACAACAAATTGCAGCAAACAACATTAAAATGAGAAGTGTTGCCATGAATATTGTGAGAGAAGTAAACGTCTCATGACGTTTCCCTGCAATTGGCGTCGATGAGTATTCGTTTGGAAGATTTGTAGTAATCCTTTCAGAGATGGCTGTTGAACTGATTATTGAAACAGTTGATGATTCATTTACTGGACTAACGTACTGTTCAGTCACGTTTAATGATACCTTAGAAGCCTCACATGAATGCGAACTCTTTATGTACAAATCGCAATAATAAGTAGATGTGTCATCAAGCTGAGCATTTGTGATATTTAGTTTAAACTCCTTCTCATAGTCTGTCACAATATGAAAACGTGAATCATGCGGCCGATAATACGTGCAGATATATGGTGTTGTGCATTGGATTAGACTGTCGCCACTTCCTCTTCTCCAATTAATTTGTTGATTTCTCTCTAAAATCGTTTCCAACGTGCACGGCAACACAGCTGTTTCACCAAGTTCCACGTTGAGGGTCACATTTTCCCTATAGTGTCCCCCACGTGTCCCACACTGTTGGACCGCTGCAACTTGGGAACGGTCACAAAATATCGACATCAGTGCAAATAATGTCACCATGCACATTGCCCAAATTTTCCAAAGCATTTTCATCAACATTCGTCTCGACAAAGCATTTCAAGTGAGATAACAGAGAGTTTTTTCTGCAAATTGAATTTATGTCGAGAAACCGTCACGGAAAATTGACCAAGGAATACCGAACTTGAATAGACAAAATACCCGTCCTGTCTCCACAAGTTTCGTGATAATTCGTGGTGACATCCCCGCAAGGTAATTGGTACGCTCAAAAATGAAGACAGGGCTAGGTTTCCGCTTGGTTGTAAATGAACTCAACGATATGCCAGTTGAGCAATTTTATTCAACCTGAAAGTAGAATAAAAATAAGCATCCTCAGTATACATGTCTATAACACATAAAATGTACTGCACTAAATCAGTATGCATTTATCCGGTAATGTATAATCAAAAGCCTTAAATAGCATTCATTAGAAGTCTTGACTCTAGACTATATCCAAAAACTCTCTAAAAGGCCTAAACCCCCATTAATCTCTATGTCAAAATAACATATCTTGACAGAAATACTGCTCTCATAAAAACCCAAGTAACCAAGGTCCCCAGTCTAGATAAATTCCTAGTCAAGACTACCTTTAAATATATGCATAATAAATAAATCCCATCTTACTCAAAGTATGTCAATCTTGTCATTCTTATTTAGACTCATTGAAACTTTCATTATAAATTCCAAAAACCTGACTTTATTTCAGTCTTTTTCTTTCATAACTGTTATCTATCTGACACTTATTTCATATGTCAATACCAATATTTGTCAACTAAAACAACCTTAAATCAACCTCTGACTAATGTCATTATTAGTAGGTGATTTCAAAAGCACAAAATCCCCCCTTATAAATGTGTGAATTAAACACTAACTAAATACCGCACATACTTTTAATGTAAACGTACACATTACGATTACGCTGCACACTTCTATACACATTAAAATGCACATTACTAACACATCTTCGTACTCGAATGTGACACCAAATAATCATTAATTTCCACCAATTCATTATCATACACTTCATAATATCTTATCCAAGCTTTACTCACTTCTTTTGCGGAAATTGCTAGCGACTCTGAAATACCGTTGCCATTTTCCTAAACCTGGAATTCTGGCCTCTAAATAAGCGTCTGAAATGATATGTCAGATCACATCCGTGGAAAAATGTGCTCTGCAACGTATACACTTACATGACCCTATAAGTAGGTCAGGGTCAATACGGTATCTTGCAAAAATCTTAGAAAAAGCAAATAACTTTCGTGTTTCGCTGAAACAACCTCCCCCCAATGAGGGCAACAATAAAATTGACCTCATTTTCATAAAAGTACGCAATGTTTCTCATTTAAAATAGAACAGAATACTTTTTTCAGTGTTTCACTCCAAAATCTGTAAATGACTCATAACTAAGTTGTGAAAAATACTTCTTCTCACTCTGCTTAATTAACACTTTAACAGTCTAAATTACCATCCAAACTATTAGCAAGGCTAATGAATAGGTATCTGCAAGCCTGCATGAACCTGAAAAACAATTGTTGCATGAAAATACACAAATTTACATTTCCTGTCAAAAGATATCAAATGGATGTTCCATACCAGCTTGCTTCCTGTATACATATATCACACAAATCAACTTTTCTCTGCAAACTTTCTTTGCTGAATTTGCTAATAAATGGCAAATATCACTCAAAATCTCAACAAAAAATGTATTCAAAATGTACTAAACTTTGTACATAATTTCAAACTGTTGAATTTTGTTCTCAGTGTAAACTGTGCCAAAAGTCAATTCCCGTGTAACAATAGCAAAAATTGAAAGTTGCACCGACAAAGCTTTGTTATCATCTAACTTCTTAAAGTTGAAAAATGTTGATTTTGAACAAGAACATAGAAAGTGAATAAATTTGTTATTCTGTGAATACTATAGACAGACATATTTCTGTTCAATCTACTCTTCGTATCCTTCTGCTGGATATAATACGACCACTTTGTTTATTGGCCTTCTATACTCAGAATTTGCCGTCTTTACTGTCACGTTTCTGATCTTATTATCAGTTCCAGGAAAAACTTCAACAATTCTCCCTAATTTCCATTTTCCTCGAAGAGCGTTCTGATCTGACAATATAACTATGTCATCTACGCGAAGATTACGTCTATCAACATTCCACTTCTTTCGCGGTACTAAGAGTGGAAATACATCGCGATTCCATGGCTTCCAGAATGAGTCGACGATTCGTTGTACAAATTCGACTCTATGTCGCGGATTCTTCATTTCTCTGAACGGACCCTGGGGTACCCTACTGGATGCTCTCCCTAACAAAACAAAATCATTGGGACAGAGATAACTACCATCGTCGGGGTCATTCGGTACCCTCCCTATTGGACGCTGATTGACGAGGTTTGCTACTTCTACCAAACAGGTATATAACTCAAAAGGAGTGAGGACCTGATCACCTATAGCTTTCTTTAATGCGGACTTACTACTCTTCACAAGTGCTTCAGCACATCCATTCTGATGAGGAGCTGAAGGGGTTGTACACCTTTCTCCGCACAAAACTCGCGTAGTAGATCGCTATCCCATCCCTGCCTTTACCATCTCACGTAGCTCACGTACCGCTCCCACAAATTGTGTACCATTATCGCTCAGGATGACCTTCGGTTGACCTCTAAACGCGAAAAACCTACGTAGAACCTGAAGAAACTCCATTGTAGATGCATCCACCGCTAGGTCAAGGTGTACCGCTCTTTTGTTAAGACACGTGAAGATCACTCCATAGTGCTTAGCGAGCTTATTCCGCCCCACCTTCACGCTGTACGGCCCAAAGTAGTCGCACGAAGTGTACATGAATGGAGACGTAAACGGTGTCATACGTATCTCTGGTAGCTCAGCCATAAACTGCGACTCGACCTTGTGCTGCATCTTACGACACATCACGCACCTGTGCTTGATAGTCTTGGCAAGCCTATGTATGCCAATCACCCAGTAGTTGCTTCTCACTTTCGCTGCCGTTGTCGCAACTCCATCATGCCCCAATTCATGGACATGCTTAGTGATGAGCGTAGAGATGCGATGCTGATGAGGTAGTAACACAGGATGCCTGCTTTCATACGAAATCACGCCTTCTCCAACTCTACCTCCAACTCTGATGATTCCATTCTTTTTGTAGGGGGTTAGAGTCTTGAACTCCCCCTTCTTCAATCTGTCATGTAGCGGTTTCTGAGCCTCTCTGACCCAGTACATCTCTGCATCACCTAGCTCAGCTGCTGTAAGTGGTCCTGCCGTCACTTTCCCTCTCTCATCTCCTGATCTTACCCTCGCCTTCATGTTGTGGGTAAATCTCTTTACATATGCAGTGACTCTCACCAGTTTTCTCCAGCTGGAAACTATTTCACAGTCGATGCAGTCTGATGCCAAAACTACATTCGACACCTGTTGAACTGTACGCCTTTCACTGTCCATTGACGAAATCTCAGGTTTCGTCTCACTCTGTGGCCAATCCTCCTCAGGCGATCTTAGAAATTGAGGACCACATCTACACCTCTCTAACTTCTCTACTGTAACACCTCTCGAAATGTCGTCAGCTGGGTTTTCTGCTCCACTCACATGTCTCCACTGTTGGGGATTTGACTTGCTTTGGATTTCTCCTACTCTAGCTGACACAAAGGGCTTAAAACTTCTCGCCTGACTTCGAACCCATCCAAGCACTATCATGCTATCTGTCATGAACACTGTCTCTCTTAACTCTAATGTGGTCTCATCTCTGATGGTTGCATCGAGTCTAACAGCAACCACTGCGGTTTGTGGCTCCAATCTCGGCAGCGTCAACTTCTTTAGTGGTGCTACTCTAGATGTAGCCGTCACAAATCTAACATCATAGCTGCCATCATCTAACTCCCAGCGAATGTAAACACACGCTCCAAACGCCTCTTCAGATGCGTCACAAAATATACATAATGTAGGTCGTCTCATTGCACCGGGTGGTGTCAAGCATCTCTGGAAGGACACTCCATCTAAGTTCTCCATCTCTCTGAAGAGTTTTACCCATTCTGCCTTTTCTCTGGAGGGTAGCTCTTCATCCCAATCTAACCCAAGCTGCCACAGGCGTTGCATTCCTATCTTTGCTTTCACCAGTAATGCTGAAGCAAATCCTATAGGATCAAAGATCTTTGCAATCTGGCTTAGTATCCGTCTCTTTGTCCATTTGCTGGTGGTGCCCTTCTGTTCGTCTGGAAGATCTGGGATCATACCTCTTTTCACTCCAAAATGCTGATAAGTCAGTTGCTGGACTCAGTTGCACGTTGAGCACTCTATTCTGATACTGCTGGTTCAGCTTAGATGCTCCAAACACCATCCATCCAAGTGGTGACTTCCTAAAGATGAAGTTACCTCGTTGTCTCGTTTCACCTGCGTGCATCATAGCGTGTTCAATTCCTATCAGAAGATCTATAGACCCACTACCTCTAGGTAACTCTCTGGGATTGAGGCCTACTTGACGGGCAAGATTAGCAGTGTTCACCTCATCGATGTCATCATTGATGCACGGTAACCCCACTGCTAATATCTTATGGATTGTCTTCCCATCTACTGAGCTGACTGGCACTCTATACAGGGAGGTCGTCACAAATTCCTCGACACAACCCACCTTGGTTATTGTGATACTGATGCTCTTTCCTGTCAGTCCCAAGTCTTCAGCGAGCCCTTCGCGGATGATGCTGATCTGGACCCCTGAATCTAACAGCACGTTTCCTTGGCTCTTTAGCTCTGAACCGGTGAACCTTGCCCTGATGACGGGTAGCATGGCTACCGTTCCTCTTACAAGGGCTACTCCCACTGCATTTTTGTCCATGCTGGGATGTAACAGTGGATGATGAAAGAACTTGCATGGTTGCCCATTGTATGTCTCTGCACACCGTCTCCTTTTCTTGCAAGTAGCCATTCGATGCTCTCTACCAGCTTGCTTTAAACAGCTATAACAAGCTCGGCTGCTCTTCATCAACTACAATCTCTCCGCTGTAGACTTATCAAGGAAAGTCTTGCATTGGTCAGTCCAGTGCCCATCCTTATTCTTGCAGATCCAGCAACGATAGTATTGCTGTCTTTCCTCAAATGCTGTGACCTGACTAACAGCGGATCTGGACTTAGAGGCTGCATCATTCCTCACTGGAGCAGATGATCTTATCCTTGCTCTCAACTCAATCTCCATCCACTTCAACAGTGCCTCTAATGTCGCCGTAGTTCCTTCTCCTTGCTTTCGTAACCACATCTGTCGATCTGTGACATAGAGCTTCTTCTCAATGATAGCTAGCATGTGACTATTGTTCATACCCTCAGCTCTATCTACCTCCTTCAAGGTATTGAAACTTCTGCGTATGAGATTCACAAAGTCACAGAATCTCTCATCTGAAGCTTTCAAACAAGCCAACCAGGCTTACGTAGACCTCCAATCCAAACACGAGGCCTATACAGAGAAGATTGAGAACGATGAAGAATTCAACAAGGAGGAGCTATGGCTTGATGAGTGCCAGAATTGTTTCTGCAAGCTCCAGATCCGAGAGAAGGATTATGTCTCTCAGATGTCTTCGTCGCAAGAGCCTCAACAACCAACAGAGAGAGATGAGGAGAGCTCCCAGAGAACTGTTGTTCAAGCAGAGTCGAACCGGCCTCAAGCTCCTCGCTTCAACATGGAGAGGCCCAAGTTACCAACGTTCCAAGGAGACATAAGAGAATACAAAAAAATTACGTTATACAACTACTGTATATTAAGATAAATTGGGAACGCCACATGGAAACTAAAAAATCAATTATGTGGTGACAATGTAGAAGCAGTACTTTTTTCTCTAGTGATAAATGAACGAACTTGGCTGTGGTTTAGTTCTGGGAAAGAATGATATGTTATGTGTTTTGAATAATTACCCTATGGCACGGTAATCCTCATAAACGTGATCTCGATTTCAAATATTAGTAATTGGAATGAACTCAGTTGTGTACTAGTTGAAAGGAGGGGCAGGGGCACATGCTATGGGTGGCCGTAGAAGGGGGTGCGAAAAAACGCAGCAGTGAGGAGGCGCAAGAAACGAAAAAAATAAGTTGTATTAGAAACGAGATTATCTGGGTTTTAGATGCGAAAATTGTCTAAGGCTTGGTCGATGTGCCCCCCCCCCCCCCCTCATAAAAATATATATATATATAGCTTAGTCTCGTCTCAATATATATACATGATATTTTGGAAGGTTCGGAGTTTGTAAGAATACTTTCTGTTAGCTAATTTCTTCGATTATTTTAACCAAGAGAAAAAGAAAAGAAGAATTGAAAAGAAAGGCGCAACATTTGCAAATCCTCATGTTTGGGTCCCATAGTATCGTTATTTTTAGCAGATACATATAATAGAAATTTTCATTTATGCTCGCTTACTTTACTTTTCTCGCAAAACAGAAAGAAATAAAAATGATATTCTGCATTGGTTTGGTATCATTTTCTGTATCAAAAACATATATGCATGAATATTAACAAGAACAAATGTTGGAGGTTTAAAGATTCTACGTAATGGGATTCCTGAAAACACTCATATACGGGCATCATGTATTAGATGAAGAAGTAACATCTTTTCTACAATAAAAGTGTCCTTATTTTGCTCGCTCGCTTTGTTCCCTCGAATATCTATATAATGAAACAAAAACAAGTTTGTGAGGGAGTGGGTGCGCAATTTCATTACTCGCCCCGGGCGCTTAAGTACCAAGATATTCCACTGAGAATTGTGTTCTGAGATACCTGATTTGATCTTCGTTTTCTTGTTTTAGAACTTAATATATATAGAATGAGCTTTCTCCTTTCTTATTTCATCCTCTTAGCTCAGCCAGTATTCCTGCAAAATGAACATTGCAATGAAATTGCATTTCCTGGACTGCTATATTTCCTGGACTGCTACGTTAGTTATTTTAACCTATAATTACCCGTTGCCTATCCAACAGTACTGAAATTTAATGGACCCGCATCTTCTTTCATAGTTCACGTTTACTCGTTCAAACATGAAACAAAATGTAATAGTGGCCTGCCGAGAAGAACAGTGAATAATGCAGACTCTATCACACCAGTTGTTAAATCCGTCACTCTTCTATAAGGGCACACAGGCAGAAGTAAGAACATCGATATTTAAGATCTGCATGATTGATTAAAAGATACAAAGGTGTTTCCGGTCTCAGCATACCCTAATAACCTTTTGCGTGTTTTTTTCTTCACTTTGTCAGAATCATTGTGAAATGCCTGTCCTGAGACACTGATTGCGAAAACTGATATTAAAACTAAAACTAAGATAATAATAATAATAATACACAATATTTATTAGGCGCTTAATATTGGTGTCTCTAAGCGCACTATAGTCTGACTAAAAAATTATTTACCAAAACTTATACATCTGTTCTTTATTCAATAAATCATGCATATATAATAATAAAAATAAGAGTGAGATCAAACATACATACATGAGGTCAAACATAGGATCAAACATAAGATCGTTGCATAATTTGTTAAGAATAATTGGCTCAACTTCTTGAAGGCACAGACCATAGTGATTTATTTGTCAATGACACGCACGCTTCCCTAATTTGATAGCCTAGATTGATATAGGTCAATTATTATATCCATACATTTTCATATTTTCTTCATTAAAATCAGGAAAATTGGCGGCATTTATTTTTTTCGAAGTTTACGTGATGACACGACGAGGAAAGGTATCTACACATTTGTTAAGATAAACCACTCCCTTCCTCCTCCACACACAAAACAATTATTAGTTAAATAAGACATATATTGGATGTAGTTAAATTAGAAAGGAGAATTGCTAAAAGGGACGGAATACAATTATTAAGAAGAATTATCCTTAACTTAGATTGAGTTGCCAATTCAAAGCTTTTTTATAGCAGCTATATCTAAAAATCATCCTTAAAGGGATAGTTGAGTTCTGTTGCAGCGGGCGCTACACAAAATATTTTTTGTGAGATAATGAAAAACTGAGTGTCAAATTTGAAAGAACATAATATTTAAATGACAAAATCATCTTTGTTTGATGAAAATCGGTTCAGAGACGGCTGAAATATAACGATTGTTAATACTTGTGTACCACCACAAATATTATGTATTTTGAAAAATTTGAGAAAAAAAACGGAAAAAAAGAAAAACGCCTTTTACGTCGTATTTCAGCCAATGCCGATGTTGGCTTTTTTGTTGGCATTTTCGTGTTGCTTATATTACGCACAACCAGCCGGCCCATGTATTGTTATTTTTAATTAAATAATTAATTAACGGTCACCATGTTTTTTTTAAAGTGGAGCTGAATTGGTATGCTCGTATTGGCTAAATTTCACACATGTTGGGGTCTAAAATTATCTTCATAGCAATTTTAGGTTCTAAAAGGGCACTAGAAATGTCATAGATAAGAATAAGAGCAATAACCATGCACTTTGAAGGGATTTGCGGTCTGAAAACATAACTCAACTATCCCTTTAAACACATATACATACACTCACACGCACGCACACACACACACACACTCACACACACACACGCACACACACACACACACCTACTTACGCGCACACAAATACACACGCACGAAACTACATGTATATGATTAAAGAGAGAGAAAAAAGGGGAAGATAGAAAGAGAGAAAAAGAGAGGGAGAGAGAGAAAATCAATATAATTATGATGAGATTTTCGTATTACCTCTTGAGTTTAAAATAATTAATCTTTGTTTTCTTTTTTTTCTCTCCCACATCCTGAGTCACACACTTTCACGCTCATCAAATTACAAATATACTTTTTACAAAGTTTGAAAAACAAAATGAGATCGTTCGTAACTTTCTAAATTTATTCTCATTATCCGTTATACTAATAAAAACATTTAGAAATCAAATTTGTTTCGTCATTTATAAACCGAACTTGTCCGGACGTCTCTGTCGAGATAATTACGATGTGTATGGTATTACTTTGCCTCTACATCATGTATGTATGGCTCAAAAATTAAGTGGTATTCCACAAATGTTGATATAGGCGAAATAAGATTGTGTACAGTACATGTGTGTTTATGATATATACATTACGTAAATGAAACAAAATCAGATTAAATCTTTTTTCAACACTTTTCCTTCTGTAAGATAACCCTTTATCTGTATCAGCTCGAACAAAACGCACTTTTGGTGCAATAATAACCCGGATGTACTTAGTTGTTATTAGCGTGGTTTGTCTGCCAACCAAGTTAACTCTTGTTGTACCGGTGTCACGGAAATATGACAAACATACTAGATATTTTCAATCACAGATTTTCCTACAATAAACTTGTATATGGTGATAAACATAATAATTTATCAAATTGAATGTATAAAACATGAATCAAGCTTTCCAAATTATCTAATATACTAATGATTATATAAAAGAATGTTCCCACACATTTTTTAGAGAAAATAGAAGATTTCTTTCACGTTTGCATGAAACTATGGTCAACAAAATGAGAAACTGGAATATGAAGGACTAAAAGGAAACTCGTATTCATTTTAACAATAATTTTCATGTGTGGAATTAAGTATAATATGAATATTTTTAAGTTTGTATCTGAAAGAATGTAAAATTCTTCAACCTTGTATGTAGCTCATGGTAACATAAAAAGTGCGGGCTCTTGAAAACAACATTTATTCAAAAAATTGAATTTGAAAAACCTCGAAACAAGCTAAAGTTTGTGGTACAGTAATATGATGCCTACAATGAAACGATTTACATATGGTTATTGATATATATTCAGTATAGTTAAAAAAATGCGGCGAGCCCCTAATCGCGCGTACACCAAGCAGTGACGTATCATTACCATTGCCAACATCATTATAGTTCAGTTGTGACTACATATGTACCCCACTTAAATGTATTCATTTAATCATTAATTTATTTATTCATTCATTCATCCATTAATAGTGGATCTTTTTATCAAAAAAACAATCTTGTGTCGCAAATTAATGTTGAATTTTGAATTATTTACAATCTACAATTTACAATATGACAAGAAACATACTTAGTCATTCAGGAGAATAATCTACATAAGAGATAATTGAATATATCATTAAATGGTATGGAATATGTAGAAACGAAAAAAGGCACTAGGCAGCATAATAACAAGTTTAATACTCTTGTTTTTAAACTAATTGGGATATTTGATTAAATGCATAGGGCTGAAAAATACAAGCCGGTAATGATCTTAAAAGGATTTACGGAACTGATGTTATCCGTATGCAAATCATTTTATGATAGTATTGACAGTTGTGAGGAAAGAAACAAGGCAACAAATAGTTTTGCGACTTTAAAGAGATACAGGTCATTCTAAGATTGTTTGAATGAGCTGTATAATTATCTGTTTTGAGTACAGAGAGCAACAAAAAAATTGAAAAACTGAAAAATAATTAACATGCAATAGGTTCGTATTCGTACAAGCTAAATGTAATTGTGAATTAGACATTGGCAAGTCCAAAACATTTGGTTATTCACGTCTCAAACGTTAGTAAGCGTCAGTTAGTTCAGCTTGTATTATAGGCAGTGGCGGATCCAGCCGGCGGGAAGAGGGGGGGGGGGGGCCCAATCCGTGAGAAAATATTAGTTGCGACTCAGCCACCGGTGAATAAGCGGGGGGGGGGGGGGTAGGAGGCATTTTTTTTGGTCCAATTTTTCAGGAAATATTTTGCGCCGACTCAGTCAGCCGGTGAATAAGCAGGGGGGGGGGGGGGGTGAGACCACTATTTTTGTTTTTTTTCCCACCTAATTCGTCCCCCCCCCCCCCGTGGATCCGCGCCTTCAGATGATCCAGACGGCGTCAACAGGGGGGGGGGGGGGTAGCCCAATCTTAATACAAAATTTAGTGCCGACTCAGCCGGGCGCTTTTGTTTTATAAAGGTTAACTTTACGTTATTATCCTATTTTTTTTATCGTTTTGGGGGGCTGGGGGGGGGGGCCGGGCCGGAATAATCGCTACATGGATCCGCCCCTGATTATAGGAGACTTCAAATGCGCGACATGTGTCATTTAACTTCATTTTGATGTTATCTAAGCTCTTGAAATAGCTAGTAATCCAACGATACGATTGGACATACAAAGATCTTAGATGCGTTCTGAAATATCACGTACAGAAATGCTTGGCTTGGAGTAGGTTATAATTACATCTTCAAATAGTTTACATTTCTACTTGATGCCTGTAGGAAAGGGTGGTGGTGGGGGAAAGTCAACGATATCTGGTCGAGCTCTTCTTTCTCGTTCTCGTAACTTTTTGAGGAAAAGTACTCGGTACTTCGTCAGCAGACTGATGTTCTCCTGAGCATGATTCTTCGGAAGCGAGCCTTGGGAAAGAGACGCAATCTCCAGAAGCGGTATGAACTCCCTCATCAAGAAGAGGATATGTTTGCACCATCTCCCCTGAGGTAGTAAGATCTCTAGAGTGAACAGAACTGGATTCAAGTTGGAGGTCTGCATCCTGCTTTTGTGGATGACAGCGGTGACTCTCAAAATTTGGTTTTTAACTCGAGTTGCAATTCCCCCTAGACTGTTCTGCTGACATCGCAGTGTCTTTCAACGGACTTGGTACCGTTGGTACATCAGGTAATACAGAGGACCGGTGGTCTGATAAATTGACGACGGTGTTTCAGATATTGTGTACGCTAGGTCTTTGATTCTCGGTGTGGACCAAAATATTACCGTCGCAAACTGTTGTTGCCATTTCTGGAAATAACATTAGGTTGACTACTTCTGAGCCGGCAACATTTGTTGTTGTAACCGGGTCCAGCGTCGGATTGAATGCAATACGTGATGAATTAGTCTGATTCGTGCATTTCTTTTTAAAGAACTTCCAGCTGATCAAAACAGTTGCGAGTACCAGGGCTGACATTGCTGGTAGCATATAGCGTTGCCAAATTATTTTAGGTGGTGTTACGGTAATTAATTGCTCATTTCGTGTCTGTGTGTTCGGAGAATAAGTGGTCGATAAATTTGAGGCTACTATCATTTGAGGATGTATAGAGGCTGACCTAGACTATCAATAGTTACATGCTGGTCTGTGTTGATTAACTTGACTAAAGAAGCCTCACACTGGAGTTTAGTACTAGTGAATACATCGCAGTGATATGTATCCGCGTCGTTTAGTTGTACCCTTGTAATATTCAATGTAAAGTTCTTTTCAAAATGTGTAAGAACTTTAAATCTTTGCAGTGTTTCGTCTTGAAGATGCAAACATCCGTCCGGGATTGAACATTTTACGAGACTGTCGCCGTTTTCTTTTCTCCAGATTGCAGTTTGAACTTTTTCTAGAATCGACTTCAAACTGCAGGGCAAAAAAACAGACTGTCCACGAACCGCGCTAATTGTCAGGTTCCTCCTTAAGTTACACTGATGGTCAATAGAAAGGGTATATGCCAATAGATCAAACGTCAATATAATAATGGGAAACGTGCACGTTGTGATATGCTTCGGAAACATCGCGAACATGACAGACGATTGTTTAATTCAAGTTCAACAAAACCCCCAGAATGAAAGACTATTTGCACAATGCATTAATCAATCAAGCATAACTTCAAGAGAGTTTCGGTGATGAATTAGTGTCTGCAACTGTTAGATGTAGACTTGCATAACAAACACAAGAACAATTACCGTGTGCAACAACTGCTTTTGATTTCTTCATTTGTAAGGTAAGTGAGATAAATTAAAATTATCACATCTAATTTGAAATGTATCATCATCCCCAAATCTGAATTTGTAAGTACATGTATAACTTACACAACTTCACCAACGTTCTTTGTCATGGCTCCTTTAACATTATTAAGTAATCTGTTTCAGTTTGTCATGATTCAAATGGATTTTGACAATCTGTCCCGTTAGAAAACAGAATGGATCTCGTTTTACTTAATGCTGAATCATTGACCATTTTCTACGTCACCTAGAAACGTTGCTACTGCTTTGCCACTTAACAAAACTTTCTTTATACGATCTGGAATAACTGGTGTAAAAGAACTAGTGATTATTTGACGAGATAATAATCTGTGGTAGTCTGCGATTAGAATCCTGTTCGATCTACAGCCACTTGTATAGCCTATCGATGTCTGCGGATAAGAGTCTTGGTGCAACCCTTAATTGTGTACCCGTTATTTCAGGTCCACATGCTCCAGAGCCTACTATGGCACCGGTCGCCCTGTGACTCTCGCTTTGTCGCCATGTGCCTCAGCATCTGAAATGTTGGGAAAATTCTCTCCCTTCTTCCTTGACTAAATTGTCTGCAGAAGAAAATAAGAAGACATAACCCTACAAAGAACGAACCAGCGATTGAAGATAGAAGGATTGCTATAAAGACTGTGTAGGCAATGCCACGGTGACTACCACCTTTTTGCCTTCCTTCTTCTGTCCCACTTGAAAAGGCCGATTCGCTTGAGAACGAAGGTGTCGATGTAGGGTCCGGTTCATGGGATAAACTGTTACTGAAACACTCAAACCTCGCATTCAATAATTGACCCGAATCAGCAGCTTTAATTCCAATTATTTGAAAAGTGAAATTTGTCTTTTAATCCGTTTTCGTGTAATCCCATACCAGTTGTACATGGTAAATAACATCAAATTCACCCAGGGTGTCAATTAGCGGTGTGGTACAAAGCAAGGAGTCACCAACAGCTGTAGCATGTGTAGTATCATTCACTAAAACTCCAGATATGGCGAAAATAATTAGGAATCATGTTCCCACGCCATGCTTTTGTCAGAGATCGCATCTATAATACTCAGGTTCTACTTTTTGACCGCTGTATAATATTCTTTGTAATAAATGTATTATGTAAGTGGTCATTTAGAGGAAACTCTTCAGCATGCAGTTCTATCAACTCAGAAATTATTAAAATCCTCCTTTGTTTTTTCCTTTTTATAAATCCCTCTTCTATTGACTTAAGACTAATTGGTAATTGACTTCAAATTGTATATTTATCAAACTTGTAAGCTTTCTGTTTCATTTTGACTTCGGGTTTCGTTCATAATTACTCAGCTTACACGACTTTTCGTATTTTCGTATTTTTAATTAGTCCATCGTTAGCATATGGAAACTCTTTTAATTCTTACAATCTATTCAATCCACTTTCTCTTCAACAATCTCATCATCATAAAGATATCATTCAGAATCATTCTTGGCTTCCTCACGATGCTCTCAATTTCATCATCGTCATCATCATTACCACCACCATCACCACCATGATAATCATCATCATAAACGTCATCATCGTCATCGTCACTAGGCCTACCATCTATCGTCATCATCACAATGGTTTCATTGCCACCGTCATAATTACATCCATCTTCATCGTCTTCTGATACTTCTCTTGTTTCTGTCTCTCACAAGTTTGGCTTCATGACCGCTTGATTATATAATATTGTTACACTATCCTGAGCATGGTCTGTCGCTCTTGGAAGCTTTGACTCTTTTTCTCTTGAACATCCAGACAAATGAAAGAATCTTCCAAAATTACAATTTAACATTAACCCTAGTCAATGTTATAGTGCTGGTGACGCGTGAGCGTTAATTTATTTGAGATATTTATCAAATCAAATTCGTCTCAAGAATTTAAGTGCTTACATGTGATGTGATGATAAGAAAAGTAAAGTTTCATAATTTAATTTTGATTTTCTCTCCCTTATTGTTTTCGTAGAAACTTACTTATTCGTTACATTTTGCTATTGTGGACCTATTTTTGTAGGAAAACAGTTTAAATACAGCTTTATGAAATAAAACAGCCATCTTTTATTTAAATCTAAAGATATGTAGACATATCCCGTGAGGAATTATAATCGACTTCGCTTCTTAGTAATATACGATTCAGGGAGGGATGTTGATATTCCTCTGTTTCTCTTGAAGTCTGAGCATGGACCGTGGTCTGAGAAAGCATTCATGAACTATGAGATGCAAAAGGTTTTATACAGTTTTATGAAAAAAGTTATTATCGTCCACTGAATGTTCATGGTATGCATTACACCTCCTATGTACATATAAATGTATAAGTGTCGAACACAGTAGTATCACAAGGATTTTAGTTAGTTATTTGTTGGTTGAAATGTAAAACCAGATTCATCGTGTTTCTTGCCATTGTAATGGTTTTATAATTTATCCTATGTTATTACGACGAGGTGGTTCTATGTTATGAAAGGATCACCCTCTCTCCTCTCACAAGCATACGAATGCTTAAAAGAAATGGCATTGTTACGAAAATAACTAATGTATTACCCATGACAATGTCGGTTCATCGAATCCCCTATACAACTCACTTCGAATGAGCAGATGCATACGTTTACATAATTAGGAATATGCATATTATTAAGATTGGAAACCTACCCCCCCCCCCTTACTAAAAAAAGATCTATATATGAAAAGCTACAACTTTCTTCTTAACATTAGTGAAAGCCAAAAGTGAAAAGTATCACTTCCAACAAGAATTAAAAAAAAAAGGTTTAGAAGAAAAAGTTAGCCCTCAAATCACAACAATATTTCCATGAAGACAGTAAAGTTACACCCAAATGACGGAGCAATATAAGCTCAACAACACATTTATTTCAACTTACATACTCCCATTATTCCCGATAAAACACTGCCTTAACTTACAATGTTCAAACTTCTTTCAGACATCAAAATACATCTATTTATTTTTAACTATTCTAGAAAAAAAAGCAAAATAAAGAATCCCAAATCTAGGCATGGAAACATTTCCTACGAAATAGACAAACTAAGGCAATGTATGAACAAGTACATGATTTCCTGAACACGTAGAACGATGTTGAAATCAAATCACGTGACGTTCAACATTTGAAGGAATGCATGAATGTAATGCATACATCAATATATAAAAGGCTACGTGCGAATCCAAACGTGAGCAAGTACTCAATACTCATCTTGCAGATACACGTGCAACGGCCGTGAGAATAAAGAAACTCAATAACCTTAAATGAATATTTACACGGTGAATATGCGTGCTACCTAACCACATGATGCGTCGATATGACTAACACCTCATCATAACTGTTTAACATCAAAAGTTGTATAAAGAAATAGCAGTAGAACCATGCAATTCATCACAATATGCACGGATATATGATATATGAAACATTTCAGAGACTATTTACAAGGATTATTTTCAACAATGTTTTGTTTTAAATGAAGCCAATTCAGCTTCAATATAAAAGAAAACCATGCAATGCTGCTATTTATACGTTTTTTTTTTTCTTTCTTCAAACGCAACAAATTACAAACTAAATAATCTGTGACTTGTTTCTTTGCAATAACTTGACAAAATTATCAAATAATCTACTTCAAGACAACAAAGAGTAACTATAGCAAACTACAAAAGCATGAACTTCAGCACAAACATACCCAGCAAAGCACTGATTAGAAAACCAGAGTGGTGTACATGTAGAATCAATATTAACCATGGCATCAATATAGATACATACAAATGTGAAATAGAATTTGTGATAGATTCCATGGAAAATAGTTCAGTCCCCATTGAATAATGCAAATGCATCCCTCCTATTTATCGATGCTCACAGAGTCACAGATGATCACTAATCAAGTGTACAAAATTTATATTTTCTTCAATCTCCATCTAGACACAGCAGATAGGAATATTAAACAGTCCAGCATCGTCCTGAAAAATTATAAGTTTAAAGGTAAAGACCAGTTTTGGAAACGCCCCCTTCTCAGAAAATGAAATGGAAGCTCTTATTACCAATCATGTACAAGAATATGGTTTGACTAATACGTGATGATACTAATTTTGCCGAGAAACCGCCTATTAATTGATATATTGAACCTTGCAGTACACACCAATACATATACGCTAGATGATCAACCTTTTCTGATCGATTCCACAACGTTTCTTTCACAATGCAATCGCAAGACCTTATTACTGGTCTTTATCTTTAACGAAGAGGTTTAAAAGTTCTCTGAAATGTCTTTGAGGTGCTGCTCACTCCAGTTTACAGCCACTCATACAAAAGACAAGGTGTCGGATTTTCTGTTACTGGTACAATATCCTCGCCAATGGACGAGTTCGGGAAACCTGATTCTCCAGCACTTGGTGGTGAGGGTAGAATACGTCTCGACGAATCTAATGAAGCATTTATTAGTGTATGTCCTGGTTCCCGAAGACGTTGTTCAAATGAGAAGCGCTGCAGCACATCGTAAGTCGAACTGGCTGTTGAGACCGTTCGATCGTAGAGCCCGGTCTCGTTGTAGGTGTCTTCTTCAGATTTAAGATCATGATCCGTGATGGTATCACTTATTTCGATATCAGCAATACCATTTGAGTCATCGGCACCAATGTTAGCAACGGAATAAGACAGTTTCGATGGCTTGACAGACACGTACTTGTATGAGTTAGCTGCACCTGGAGGACAAAAGTTAGGTTCGGAAGAGCTTCTTATTCCTTGAGATGGATAACCCACTTGTGTCATTACAGCGTCATCGTGGCGTTTAACCCCTCGCATTACTGAAGGTTTAGGATCCTTTCCGCAAACAGATGGCAGAGTAGAAGCGTTGTTACTTTCGTTAACGAATAAACAGGGACTACTGTTCGAACGGTCAATGGGGAATGTGGATTTACGGATGATCTTATTTGGTTTCACGTACACGCAACAATCATCAGGGCTGGATGCTAACCCTTCCAGTAAAGACAACGAAGTCGTGAAGCCGTCACATACAGCTGGAACATCGCAGGGTACTTTTATTGAAGGTTCAATGACGCTTCTGCCTTGCACCTTAATACCGCATGGATCACTGACCACTTCAATCACTGTGCAATAGACTGTTTCATCGGACGTTTGGATATTCTTCAGTTTGTCCTGTTGGCATCTTTCCATGGTATCACCTAGGTTCCTCTTGATGTAGCTCACTTGACACATCGGGTCAGACGTTGCACTTTTAACCATGGTATCTGTGTTTCTTTGCATTTGCATGGAACAGCATCCCGTCTCATTACTATGCCTTGATGATCTACAGGTAACTCTTGGAGGCAACACCGGAAATTGGTTCTGGTTTTTAACAATGTCGCCATCAACATCGCCAACTCTATCGATTCGTTGACATTTACCTATCCTTGAAAGTGGCACCTCGTCAGAAAGAGAGACACGTGTCGTGTCCATAGCTAGGTGATTATCATGTTGCTGAGACGCCATAATATTCCCTCGAAACGAATGCAAACGTAAATTTTGATTCTTGGTTTTATTCTTATATCTCATGGTTAGATACAAGCACGTACCGAAGCTGCACATCAGAACAGGAACAACCAAAATAGATAAAAACGCAACATTGAGCCATGATTTGTCTTCTTTACAAATGTCTCCAGAGGTAGGTATAGGTGTTGTATTAATTCTCGTTTCCTTGATCAAATTTATTTGTGACTCCGAATTCGTTGAACCTCCTTCGGTTACATTGATAGTTTTAATAAAACTAGTAGTTGCATTTTCGTTATCATTGGTTGGTGAACAACCGGCAGAAATGGTAACAATTGTCTCTTCAGACTTATGTTCAGTCTCAGCAGTGTAACAACTACTCTCTTGGTTAAGTTTAACTTTTGCAATACGGTTCACTACTATCGCATCATCTGCCTCTTTACCACAAATCACAAATATTTCGTCGCCGTCAATCATATTTCTTTCAATCGTGTTTGGCTGATTTAAATTAATCTTGATTATTCGTCCATTGTTGCCTTTGATTAGCAAAACATACATCTGAAATGCACCCTGGCGTGTACAGACAAATGTAGGATCATTCATTTCTAACATAGTTGGATACCCACATGATTTGGTTTCTTTTTCTCTTGACGTATAACAAGTTAGAGGGATGATGTTCGATGATAACTCATTTAAGGTAAAACTTGCAAAGATTTCGTATCTACCAACTAATCTATTAGAAAAAGAGCTGTTCATTTTGATTTCCTGGTGAAAAACTGTTTCGGTGACTGCGTTATTCATTGCGATTAGTGATACGGTCATGTCTTCTTGCATCAAGTTCCACTCACAGACAGCATCTACGGTAAGGGCTTTCTTTCTCAAAAGCATGGAGCAAGCCGGTGACTGTCGAACAACAGGTTCCAAAGGTTTTGAATTGTAAGAAGGATTAGCGGGTTGAATGGTCACAGTATCAATGTCCTTTCTGATGTCATACGCGGACTTGTCTTTGTCACCCTTGTACATCAAGTTACATCCACTGCTATTCGCACACCTAGTCAACATGGCCAAGGAACATGCTCCAAGTTCTCTTCCATCTTTGTTCAAAGGAAAGCTTGCATTTGGTCTTAGCTCTTCATCAAGGAGACAATGTATTTGAACAACACTTTGAGCAGTCGTCTCGGTTTCCATGTTTTCTGGAAAACACCGCATACATGTTGATGCTTCAGAGCTGTCGGAGAATACCAACACCAGGAGAGCAAGGAGCTTAGGCAAGTTACTGGTAGTCATAGTTGTGCCTAGACCCATCCAATTAGAGTAGATAACATGTATTACAAGATTGTACTGTGTGGTGCTCGTCCAGATAATAGCAGTTATGTCGTAGGTGTACCGATGTTCTGTGCAACACTTTGTCAAAAAGTAGGATTAATAATGATTTTTTAACTGGATGGAAATCGTTGGCAAACAAACCACTTGTATACACTGTAGAGTGAGAGCACCTTTGCTTCAAACTAACATTTATCAAGCTTAGGTTTCCATTCCTCAACGATGTTTACGTGCCATTACATTCAGTTATGGTGCGTATGTTGCTTATTGGGTAATTTAATGTCACATGATAAACCCTATGCAGGTAGATGGTAGTTAAGCATCCAACAAGTGATAATTTATTTACATAACAGCAGGTTTTTATAGCCATACGAGTACTCTTTTGTTTTGTCTTTGTTATGTCCCTTTTTTCAAGGGATGGTGGCTTTGAAAGTCATACGAGTACTTGTTTGTTTTGTTTTGTTTCTGTTTTTCCTTTATAGTTTTTTCTTTAGGAGGGCGGGGGCGGGTGGGGGTGAAAGAAGCTCCTCCGAACGCTTTCTAACTGTGTGTTCTAAAAATGAAAAATAAATTTGGTCAACTTCTCCATAATATTATCTACGCGTATTTTTCATAACCTATTCTACAGTGGTTTATTTCTTTCACAAAGAACATTTGATGATTTTCGAGATTCAACAGCATTAGAAAATTGACCATGAGAGGACCTGGATGAACCCTACGTGATTGCTAATTACCATGCAGACATGATTTATTGCGTATAGAAGTGAAACCATTCATGTATAATGATTTTTATCTTATAGTTCCACAAAACGTCCTTCTATAATCGCAACTCTCTTTACATAATCTAGTTAATTAGATAACAATAAAAGCAATATCTCGTAAGGAAATTGATGTAATTTGACTTTTCTTTATTTGAACTACTATTCCTGACGATTTCAGTCATTTTCGTTAGATTATTAATAATTACGTATTTTGTCCTGCATATTTTTCTTTGCATCCATTCTCGGAACAATATGTTGAAATGAAGAATAGTAATACAAATTAAATCGATGCATTGAATTGAAATTCCATTTTGCATTTCATTTGTATCACTACTTTTAAGTGACTGCAGTACAGTTGAACCTTCACCAGGACCAGAGGAATTCATTGTTATGTCGAACTGTGTTACATTCGTGCTATAACGAATGTATCTAAAATATATCGCATTTGGAACCCCTAAAATTACCTTGCTATAATAAGTGTTTGTTACAACAGTTTTCCTTATAAATTTATATATATATATATATATCATGAAGAACGTCCAGTTATTTTATACCGCTGTATTATAAATACGATCTGCGTATACTGTCTCCTCATTTCTCTTGAACTTGGATCGTGTGGGGATGATAACATCTTTAATTTGGAGTTGTACACGGCTGCCATCTGCATCATGGTAGGTACACTCTCTTGAGTTATTTCCTCTAAAATCCATTTGCGATTTCACTGGGGGATTAGGGGGTCTCTGTTCATTCTCGTCATGTTCACCGGTAAGTTGTCCTGCCATATCTTCCCTTTCTCGAGAACCGATACAAACTCTTGGAGGCAAAGAGGGTGGTCGATGTTCTCGCGTTTCAGAAATATCTCTTTTGGGGATTTCTGACTCTGCCCTCGATACACCTGTACTACCTGGACTGTTCGTACTTTTCACCACGGGAGATTGGTTCGAGCGACATCGCATTTCGTCTTCTTTCATTCGTCGTTTCCTATGCAAGAAAGCTTCCGTGCTAAAGACCAATACCACAAAAGCTATAGACGCGAATACGCCGTACAACAAGACAACCAATCCACCAGAATGGGAAGAAATTGGTTTCTTATAATTTTGATCAGTACAGGGAATATTTGTCAGCGTTGCCTTCGTGTTTGTGACATGATTCGTATCTATGGTCGTCGTTGTCCCAGCAACATGATCAATAAAGTCATTCAAAGGCTCTGCATCTTGCGTTGTCAGAGATGGCTCCATGTTGCTGGCATAAGGATACCCAACTGTTGAGTGATCAATGTCGGGCGATGTAAACGGACAGCCAGGAGATATTCAGAGGATAGTCTGCATCAAAGTTTGTTTGACATTAGCAGTATAACAAATGTCATATTCGTTTCCATTTACCTTTACTACTCTTCTTGAGAATTCGTGGTATAATGGCTCATTCACTTGATTCTCAATGTAAGAGTTGAGGGTTCAAACCCCAGTCCGGCACAAATGTCTGTTGGCAAGTACCCGCCACCCTCCACCCAGGTGTAAATGGGAACTTGACCATTGCTAGAGTAATGATAAATGCAGGGGTCTCCCTCTTCTTTTTCTTATGTTACTACTTTATTTTTTTTCTTCTTCTGCTCCTTCTTCTATTCTACTTCTTCTTCCCGTTCTTTCTCATCCACTTTCTCCTCCTTCCCCATCTGTCTCTTTCTCTCCTTCTCTCTTCTTATTATTCCTCTCATTTTTATCTACCACTTTCCAAAATTGATATCCCGCTTCATTAACATACTGCTCGTACGAACATGAACCAACAGCAACATCGTGATATTGCAAAGTATATAATTGTAATCATTATTACTTTACCTTTATTTTATCAACATGACAATATAAAGTTATATACTGTTACATGTACATGAATAGTGACCATAAGGAAGAAACATAATAAATAACGTATATACAGAAGTTTACAAACAGAGCTGCTATTTCTGTCAATGATTTTGCAAACATCAGGTCCCCGTCTAATAAAGAGTTGTGATAGATCCAAATCAATCGCAAGTCTGAAGTCCCCTATCTATTATGTACATAGTTGCTGTTGATATCAATCGCAAGTAAGTTGCGATTAATACCAACTCTTTATAAGAAAGGGTCCAGGAAAATTCAATGTCAGATGAAATACTAGTATTCAAAACGAAAGGAGTAGGTAAATATATAAAGGCCGAAAGAAAGTATTCAGGAAGTCTGTCACATAACGTTTTTTTTTTCTCCTTCTTCTTCTTCTTCTTCTTCTACAGGCTACATCTGACTTATTTAAGTTTATTAATTTAGAATTAATGACCATTTTGTTTTTATAAAGCTTGCATTATGAAACAAGTGCAAAAAATCAATAACATATTTGCTCTCAATTAAAGAATTGTATTGACTTCAGTAGGCATGATGATATCAATTGTTATTATTCAATCACTTCGGGGAAACCATTTCCGGATCTTCGACTTTGTATCACATTCACAATTGTACTGCACGACAGGAAATATACGGTTCCAGATAGATTCATTAATTCGAAAAACTCGGTTTATCACCGACAAAATAAGTTTTTCAAATAAAAATCTGCATATCATGTCCAAGTGTTCAAGTTTGTATTGTTCCACATTTTACAAAAAATATAGACATACATATATTTAAAGTTGATACTCTAAGCAAATAAATGTCCCTTAATTTGTTACCTACGGCAAGTATATGTTATTTTTAAGTTTTTCAATTACTTAGTATATCACAAAAAAATTCTGTCTACTCGAAATCCTCAATTGAAATGTCTAAAATATCCGCCTCTCTTTGCATAGAAAATCAGTCACGACGCTGGTCTACTATTTATGACCTCACGTCCGGGAGAGAGTATATTCACGTACCCGGATGTTCCATAGCAAACATGTGCAGAGTGATACGATTTTCTGCATATTTTTGTTTCAAAGGCTGAAAAGTCTAATAAATCATAATTCTATGTACAATTCTTTACCTTCCCCTAGTACTTCATAGTATTAATATCAATTCCCCTTTTAACAATTATGACATATACATGCCAACGATGTGCTATTAGTCGATATTTTCACCATGTAATTTTTGTTTTTGGTGTTGAAATCGGCCCAGGCACGGAGTGAACAGTAGCTGTCTACCCATGCACAGTTCATTACCATACACTACAGCGATCTCCCGATGGTTTCTTCTTCCTTTTTCCCATGTCTTTCGCCTTCCTTGGCCCTGAACATCCTTCATCTACCAATTCTGACACCGGTAGTCAGGAGCAAGTCTTTGTTAGTTGTTTTTCTTAGCTGGCAACGTCGCTTTCATTCTCTTGCAATTGCCGATAAACATATAACTAGCGCACGTACGTTCCATCACAAGCAAGCAGCGCCTAGAGCAGCGGCTTGGTCTTACCTCCCGATTCTGCTCGCTTCACGAACGTTCATGCAAGAGCCGCATCACTCGCCAAAATATTATAGAGGAAGTGCGCTTGCATGATCTCGTTCAAGTTTGATATTTTACAACATAAAATATTTAACTGGTACTGTATCCTTTTTTGAGGCAGTCGCACACATCTATGATAAGTACTATCATAGTTCTAGACCTATTCGTTTTACAAAACTGCTCATGCACATCTGATGACAATATAATGCATCCGCCTATTCATAAGTGCACGATTTAACTTTAATTCCTAAGCAGTAAACTCGTCTTAAATCTCTACCAAATAGGTGAATATGAGGATATAAAAAGAAATCAGCGACTGGAAAATGTTGCTTCGTTATTCTTCATTCAAATGAAAACAGAAAATCCATCAAATATACTCCTTAACAACAACAAATCTAAGCTCTGACAGGATAGCATTTACGTAGGGATATCACTGCCATTCACTCTCACTGAGCCCATGACTCCCGTTCGTGACGTCACGGATAGAGGCCCGACTCTACGTGCACTTCCGGGTTTCAGACTTAGATATTTTGGTAGAGTTTACTCGAATAAATTCATTATTCTAAACTTGTTTTGTCGGGTGGACACCATTTGGTGTTATTATGGGGGTTAAAAGCTTTCTATTTATGTAATTATCTCAGTATTTGGGATTGTCTTAGAGTATCAACTTTAAGAAATATACACTGTCGCTCATAAAGGTGGAATATTTTAGTTTTACCCCAATTTATGGAATTAGTTTAAACATTATTTAAAAATAATAGCTCTATATAATAGTATACATTCTCAGATTTTATTGAATAATAATTTGACAATGTGTGTTTTGCGTGACTGCTAAAGCATGTGTATGCTACTATGCTTATTAACTAGGGGACCGACGCCCTCAAGTCATAAATGACAGCAATGAGGTTTAATGCCCCACAAAAGGGTACTAATATAGCACATCGACACGGTTTTGATCCTGTGGCCTCACAGTTACGAGGCCATTGTTGTGTCACTGAACCATAACTGTACGCAGCGGGGACTAGGGTAGGGGGCAGTTTCCATAAATAAAAAAAATAAAAAAAATGCAATAAATTTTCAATAATTTATTCCATTTTACCCCGGTCCCCAACATAAACAAATCCTCTGGACGGCCATGCATTATGGCTCAAGGCATGGGCACACAGAAGATTTGTTTATGTTGGGAACCGGGGTAAAATGCAATAAATTATTGAAAATTATTGCATTTTCTGTTTTTTAATTTATTTATGGAAACTGCCCCCTACCCTAGCCCCCGCTGCGTACAGTCATGGTTCAGTGACAAAGCAATGGCATCATAACTGTGAGGCCCCAGGATCAAAACCGTGTCGATGTGCTATATTAGTGCCCTTTTGTGGGGCATTAATCCTCATTACTGTCATTTACGACTTAAGGGCATAGGTCCCCTAGTTGATAAGCATAGCAGCTTACACATGCTTTAGCGGTCACGCAAAGCACACATTGGCAAATTATTATTCAACAAAATCTGAGAATGTATACTATTATCAAGATCTATTATTTTTGAATTATTTTTAAAATAATTCCATTAATTGGGATTAAAAAAAAATATTCCACCTTTATGAGCGACAGTGTATATACAATACATGTAGTATATATAAGCAAGTCTCAATGATTCTCAATTCATATAATAGATTAAGTAGAATGTCAGGAACCTATTAAAAAGCAGTGCTTGTATATTATAGGTCCCTGGAAAAATAAGTATTGTAGATTTAAAAAACAACTTTAAAAATAGAGAAATACATATAATTTAGAGGGGAGAATATAAAACACAATGGAATAAGGACAGTTGTATACAAAATAATGCATACACACCAATACCCAGAGACCAGAGTTATCTTCGACGAAAAATCTATATATCAACTTCATCAGTGATAATCGACGATTAGTTTGCCTAACAAATTAATTCGTCGTGAATTCTGCTTACTTAAATTTGGTAAGCAGAAATTTCGTCGAACTAATTTGTTATGCAGAGTTTATCTAATGATGAAAATAACACCTTCTTTCGTTAGATACGTGGGTTTTTCATCGAAAAACTGAATTTATGCTCCAAACTGATACTGAGTTTTCGAATTATTGGGCATTTGGCTTGCCATCCGCTCCTACTTTACAGTACGTCGAAAGTAGTAAGTACTTTCCTTTTAATTATACTTATAAATCGTCTCCTCATTCTACGACAATGATTTAAACTTTAATTTGTTTACAATAAGTGACATCGTTCTATGACGGATTGACACTTAAGATAAATAAGGGTCTCCTTCTCGGTGAGTAGTCTCAGTCTCGGTTCCATATGAATCGGAGCCTATCACGCACACTTTGAGATACGTCCTTCCGGTGTGACGAGAAGCAAATACATGTACAAGAATGAACCGCCATGTCTTTTATTTTATGTATTTTTGGTTCATTGTTCATGTTTGTACTTCCATACACTATATACCTATTATCGTTTGTATCTTTGTGTCATTGTCTATGTATAATGTATGAGAATTTTATTCATAAGTCATGCATTGCTATTTATACTTTTATGTTTTTTTTGTACTCTCATACCTCGAGAGGGGGTCAAAGAGTCAATAAATTTCTAAAATTCTAAATTCTAAATGCAATAGTCCTTTCGAAAAGGCAAGATGAGAATTGAACGTGTCTTTAAAGACACACAATCATGGATTCTCATGGGATGGGGAATGGTCGACATCATACGGGTATTTACTGAATAAAGACAGATATGAAATAACGGGAGTGATCTTCACTTTAACGACACACGGGGCTTATGCAATGAAATGGACCCTCCTCCAACATCAGCTACATTTCCCTCAGCCGACGACTCTCAAGGGATTGGGGGTATTTCTTGCTGGGACATCCAGTTTGCTCTGTACAAGACATGTACGCCCATTAGATGAGACCTATTTCCACCAAGTCCAGTGTAAGCGATTTATGACCTACTGCGCATGGAAACTGCCTACCATTTTGTATCTTACAAAGATCAGTACGAGGGGTCTTCTTCAATACTCTTGCTTTGTCGTTACCAGAATAACACAGGGAACCAGACAGGTCTGCTCAGGTCTGCTCGTTCTCGTCTTTAAAACGACCATGTTGATCATAAATTTGATCCAAAGTTAAGGCGCAGCGAAAGGTGAACGCTCACTTATTTTGTAGGTCAAGTTAGAGACAACTTCTTGCTTGAAGGTGCATCTTCGACAATCTCTGTGAGATTGGAATGGGTAATATGGGGATTCGTCCATCTCCTGATCCAGTGGATAGCAAAAGCACCAGCTAAGACAATGAAAATGGTTCCTAAACCGGCGTAGGCTAGTGACTCGATGACGGACGGTTTCGGCGTTGTGTCTGGAAAGAAGGAAGTAGACGGATGGATTTAACATGATCTTATCTCATGATACCTTATTAACAAATGCTTTGTCCACACACCATTCCAGCAATTCATGGCACTCCTTGTAGTTACTCGCCTCCCCTACCATCCCAGTATAGCTTCCTGAGTGAGTTGCCAAAGGAATTACCCAACCAAGTACAAGTACCAAGTATTACTATTATTATTGACTTTATTGTTATTACTATTATTATTGTTATAACCATTATTATAAATAGTATTATAGTTCAGCTAAATTCATTTGATTTTGTTTCGTTATAATTATATTGACTTAATTGTGTTTTATTGTATGTATTCAGTCATTTCTATACATGATAATGCCTAATTAAATAATTGAATTCGCATATATCAAACAAAAATGTAAATAGTATGTCTGAGGTGGGTGAACTTCGGAGAGTGAGCAATGTCGGGCATTTCTGTCATACTAAGCGTTTGGTTTCTTTGTTTCCATCAACTTGTCTTCGTTATGAAGAACTGAACGGGCATGAGTATACATACAGTATAACCAAAAGTCATTACAAAAAGAATTTAGTACAATGACTAAGATATTGTGACATACCAATTTCGTCTAAATATCAATATGGAATGACGATTATCTGATTCAATTTATAACATTGCACACAGATAGACATATTGGGGACACTGTGACGATAAATAATCAAGCAGGACACAAAGTTCTAAACCCATTATGAGACCACGCTGACAAGATACTTCAGCACGTATCAGCACGGTTCAATCTGTAATTGAACAAAACAAATAAAGGAAACATCCAATCAATACTGGAATACATGTACACATGCTTATCAATGACATTATTTGTTACAATAATTATCCATCTTGTCTGGTCTCAATCAATAAATGCATAACTGAATATGAATTAACTTGTTTGTGTCAATTATTTATGTGTCATATCCAAAAAAAACCTTTCCTGAAACAATATCTGATCTTAAATACAATTATTTAATACAAAAGGCTTGCTTGCTTCTATCCTAGCACTGACTTTCAAATATGTAAACAATAACCGGTCAAAGCAATGCTCTCAAAACCCTAATTTCACAACACAAGGCCCAGGTTTAGCTTAGCAAAATACTTATAAACAATGTATTCAAAGCCTAACTTTTATCTCCCTAAATGAGACATTTATTTATTATTCATCACTAATAACCAGCTTGAACATTTATATCAACCTTGTAAGAAATAATATGCTTCAGCTATCATACAGCCTTATTTATCATGGCTCACTTCATAATCTGTCAACAAAAGAGGCGTGACTACTTCCGGTCACTAAACGTGTACAGTGCATGCATGCATTACTTGCACGTACTATGTTTACCACTGCTACATTACGTACTTCAATACAAATCTTTCGCAACAAATTTACATCACTAACCATCAACATAATTAATAGAAATTATCACTGATTATCATTCAACAACTCTTTAAAGGAATAGCAATGTAATTGTCTACTTACAACGTTGGGCTCATCAAAAAGAATTAATTTATCATCACAACCTCACGGTCGTCCGACCGTTCCAAACAAGGAAAATCAGTGGCATGCGAAGAAACGCCCTCAATAGTCAAATACATGTCAATTCCCCAAAAAGCCTCGTCTATGACGTCAGCATTTCCCGACCTATCGTTACCTTCATATCAGACACAGGAGAAACTATTGACTACTCAATAATTTTTGAATTATTTGTTTTTGGTTAGAATGTTTAATATTTATGCTATTTTGTTTATGTTTTTTACTTTGTAAACAATACATTATTACTCGATTCCTTTCCTATATTTTCGGTACCTTTTATTCGTGCTAACAACCCAAATTTGAACTTGTGTTAGAACTTGAACTTGGAATACAAAAGAATAATAATCGTAGCGCATATCACATTATGATCTATTAAAAGTCTCTATGCGCTTCCAAATGCTATTGGATATCATTTCAGCGACTTTCATTGCTTTAGCTCCGGCAACCTACAAGAGTTCAAAAGTATTTTACTACAGATTTTCCCGTCTATGTTAACACTTTTGTGTATGCCATGTTGTGACGAACTAAAATCAAGTTGGCCAAACTCCGAGTATAGATGGCGCTGATAAAAAAAACAGGAATAAACTGGGGAAACTTACAGCACTTGACGCCATTTGTATAAGCCCCACCATCACACAGGCCGTCCGTTGAGAAGTCCACCTGGCAGTCACCTAACCAATATGCATCACCACATGACACCTTACTGACTACGATTGGCAAGTTTTCTAGAACAGGCAAGTTTGTTGGCTAAAAAATAAAGAATATAATTGGAATGTCGCAAAATTAAAAAGCAAAACTGAAGTAAACAAACAAGATGAGATTCTTCGTCTCATAAGACAATGAGGCAAAAGACAACACATGAAACAAATATGGTAGATATAATGAATGAAGGGGAGTGAAAAATGAAGGCATTTGAAATGTTAATATGTATAAGCCACTTCGATGAAAGCATTTGTACACATGCACCCTAAATATCCACAGATCTGTTTCACATGGAGACGGCTAACTTTATACATTTTAGAGTAATCACTGCCTAAGGGATTGAGATACTACTTGAATACCTTTCGTTTGCCCTCTTGAAAATAAAAGCTTCCACTCGTGACGGTATCACAGAATTTACAGCCCATGCATAACGATTGAATAAGTTTTGTGAACAGCAGTTATTCCGATGGGTTTTGCAGTTTCGTACAAATAACCTTTATCTGCCCATTTGCAGGTATTATATCCGACGTGACTAATGTTCTACCTTACATTAAAATATATATCACGAATACTGATATTACGGCTGAGGTATGTAAATTATATAATACACTATCATTATATTTCCCATCTTTAACTTTCATCGGCTTCAATGGGCAAATAGAAAAAACAGGTGACCACCACAGTCATTTCAAGTTTCAAGTTTCAGGTTTATTTATTTATTGCCACACTTCTCAAACAATTTTAACATAATAAGTTCAAAACATAATACAAATGAAACACAAGTACTGTACAAATGTCACGTATTATAACATCGTAATAACTATTAAACAATATAGCCTGTATCATCAAATGATGAAAGAGAAACACTATTATTTTGTTTGTTTCAAGCTAAAGAAAAAGTGTGGGGGACCAAGAGTCACATGTATACTATACTGCAAATAATATGACAGTCCAGGGTTTCGACAAATGGTGGAGATAAGGTTCAAAGTTTGTTTCACTTGAGAAGGGTACTCTGTAGGATTCGACCGTCATTGTTGGTCAAACTGGTTTTTAGCGTTGAGTAACGCCTGGCTGGAATACTCCCCAGGGAGTGGGGATTGTGCACACAGTGTGTGCAGGCAAGTATTGAATCCAATGACTGGGTTATTATAGTATACCTGTAAAGCGCTTAGAGACATTGTTAGATGTATTAAGCGCTATATAAAAGCGGAATATAATTACTATTATTAATGGCAAAAAATGGTCCTAACACATTTCTAAAAACCCACGGTGGTGATCGAAAAACAAACACTTTACCTTGCCACCGTAATGGTATCCATGTTCGTCGCATATCATCGTAGCCGTGCGGTCGTCCATGTTGCAAACGCCCCCCAAAGCACGGGTACGAGTCTGTTGTCGCTGTACGGCCAGCACCAGGCCATTGGGAGCGATAGTGTATAAAAGAGTTTTGTACTGGCCGAGGTGGGTGATCAGTTCGTAGAATTGTTGCGGAGTGATGTCTGGAAAGAAAGAAATCAAGGGCAAGAAGGGTAAGAAATATTTCGTAAACCATCCGACATTAAAGGGATCCGGTAACTTTGTCTCAGATTCTGAAACAAAATTCTGGATTTACCTCATGATGCAATGATAATTATATACCTTTAGGTCAGTCAGGAACCCCATGACTTTTACAGGCCGATCGCCTGTCTAATTATCAAGATATTTATGATTGGAATTACGAATTTTGGAAACCGTTCGCCTGACGGTTTTCATAACACTACAGTCTATTGGGGTAAACGAGTATGGTAAAACCGGTCACTCAAAGATTTTTACTTTTTTGAGGCACTTCTTCATCATTTTGAAGCGCATTTTTTTTTAGGGCTTCATTATTACACCATATCACAGACACTGATAACACGTAGGGCCGTGTATCTCAGATTTAACATTGTTAAACGATCCCTTTAACAGGACTGAACGTGATCAAGGCTTGTGTGCGAGGGGCCGCTTTTTCGAAACCTTAATCTATACAATTCTGAGACATCCCATTAAAACATGTATGAAATTCAACAATTATTTCAATGGGATTTATACCGACCAGATTGACATATGTTCCCGTGGACTTTCGCAAATCATGCAATTTTGAAACTAATCAATCTTTTGGTTATGGCAGAAAATTTCATACAATCAAACTAAACCTAAAGTTAAAAACTATATGTATCAAGCTATTGAGGTATAGAACATGTAGCACAACAGATAATCGTAGGCGCGATTGTCCCGTCCCGGATATGTTTAAGCTGAACCTTCATTTTGTCTTTTGCCATTAAGGGGCGACATACATCCGATTCTAACTCTTCATCGGTGTATTATACATTTATTTATTTAACTACCATACCAGCAGGACGACCAGAAGTAATAATAATAATAATAATAATAATAATAATCTTTGAAGTCCACTCCAAATTTTATTAAGTTAAACCGAAACGGAAATTCTTTTTGCCCAATTGATCGAGAGCCCGGCAGCCACTGAGCAGCGCCAGATCGACGTTACTCTATCCCTTATTGTTGAACGCCAAACAAGGTAGCAGCAACTCCCATCTTTTAACGCCTTTTGGTATGACGCGGCCGGGGTTCGAACCCACGACCTCCCAGTTGTGAGGCGGACGCTCTGCTGACTGAGTCAACACTCTAGTATGTCATATTGATTAAAGTATAATTAAAATGAATGCACATATTTATCCGATCACGCATTTATAGCTAAATTTCTTTTTGTTTCCTCCAAAATGCATACCTACCACAGACTGCTCCAGCCCGTTGCCCACAATATCCGCTGTATTTTGTATAGTTGCAGGTCAAGAGGGATTCCTCACTACCGTTGCAAGCGAAGTCGGTCCCCATGGTTAGGAACGTCTCCCTTTCTGGTTTGTGCAAGGATATGTCAGTTTCATACAAGTCACCGTTAAAGATCAATGCATATCCTTTAGTAAATCCCAGTTGTCTGCAGGTGACCAGAGCATCCAGTGCATCCCATTCGTCATTGCAGATGGTCCTCCATTCACCTGTCACATTGACCTGTACCACACCCTCTTTGTCTGAAGATCCTCCATACAAGCGGATTGAACTCCCAGTGACTACTTCAAATTTGGAATGACAAACAGATGATAGAAGAGAGCTAAAAGTTACTCCCAAATTAATACCATTAAACAGGAGGTCTATACATCAATTCATATAGGATATGAGGGGGTTAAGTTATCCATTTGTAATTGAAAACGTTTGTTCTTATTTATTTATTCCTATTTATTATACTTCAAAACAGGACCAACTTACAGAAATTACTACTTTGCAGTACGTTTAATATACAGAATGTTTGATCTTCAGGAATATGTATAATAAACAGACATTATTTATTATATATACATGAAGATGAAAACAGTTTAATTCTGCAAATACAAAGATTTATTTCTTCATTAATTCATTAAAACTCCTTTAAAAGGAGATGGCCCCTCTTCCTATCATGTATTAAATTGTTGTCATCATTCTCCCCTATGTTTGCATGGGCTATTTCTTTCCCTAAAAGATTCATACAGGAAATATCTGAGGCATCATTTGTTATCATCATTTATTGTGAGGCCTAAAATGCGCAGAGCAGTGGATGAAATGCATGTTATGTTATGCTATGCACGATTCGAATGCATTGGTGACTTGAAGAGAGGGTTGAGTTCTGATAAGACTTAAACAAAACAAAAATATATATATAAAGACCCATGTTGAATAACAAAATCCCCGAGGAAAGGATTACGTGCTCTCCAAAGTCCATTATGCTTGGAATATGACTTAAAATAGCCAACAAACATGTTTGGAGGAAACGCTCATGCCACTCGACGTGTGTGAGGTCCAGTACTGTCCCACATATCCATTCCTGTGTGTAGTGTTTTTCAATTGTAGGTATATGTGATTTTGAGCAAGAATGGGTGAATCTCTGAATACATTGATGAATCAAGAACCTCAATATACACAATTGTTATTTACTACAAATCTACCTTTCTAAAGAGCAAGCTTTCCTACTGCAGTCGTTTGAACAGAACTTTATATGCAGGCTTAGTTCGATAAAAAAATGATAGATCTATCAAATTGTAAGCTTTACATATGTATTCTAGCACAGCATAAGGTATATAGCCTGTGGTCTACGATTGCTTTTTTTATTCATTCTGCTTTATTTTACAATATCGAGCATTACTATAATCATATTAGTATGTTATTTCGGATTGCGTTTGCAATGTATCTTTCATTTGTTATTAAGAGCCAAACGTATGGTGAATAAACTTACTCGTGCCCATGCAGATTACTAGAAGGTGCAACACATGTACGTTGATCATTTGACTCCACGCTGGTACTGCCATGATTTAATCTCGCTGTATTTCAGATGGAGTTTAAGGTCGATTCCAAGTAGAAAAAAAACAATGTTACACGTCTGTACATATCCAACTACACACACCCCTACCACCACCACCATCAACATCACCAGTGTGAATACAAAATGGCGTGTATAAACACTCTATGTACATGTGCAATTTGCAAGTATATTTTGCACATACAACAGTAAAATAGAAGAACGTCATTGCAACAATAATAAACCTGCCCTTCACTTCAGTTGCGTCTATTGCGCATTGATCAATACATGCTTGTATATCAAATTTCTAATTTATTGCATGCGAAAACTGCTACCCTACTTTGTCTGTTTCATGGTTAATTAAACTGCAGTATGCACTTTTACGTTTTCTCTCTTTCTCTCTCTCAACCTGTTTTTTTTCTCTCTCTCTCTACGTGTCTATACCCCACCCCCCCCCCCCCCCCTCTCTCTCTCTCTCTACCTGTCTCTCTGTCGGTCTCTCTGTCTTTCTCTTTCTCTCTCGATCTCGATCTCTTTCTCGACAGGCATCTCTCTCTCTCTCTCTCTCTCTCTATTAAGCATCGTTTGTTATTGGAATTATAGCTGGTGGATGATTTCAAATGTCTATTTTTCTGACTCGCACTGTATTTGGAGTCAAATTCATCAAAAACATGTGTCTTAAGGTCTTGAAACCCCTTCATATTAATGGTCACCTCATTTGTATAGGTATTTGTCTAATTCACCAGTGAGGAAGTGAAAAGGTAATTGTCAAGCCTCATTTTGGCATGTTTTAGACTTAATTTCAACATTAAAAGTGTCGAAGGTTTTGCTCAAAGACTTCGGTCCCTTGCAAATCTAGAAACTCAAAAGGTTAGTTATCGGGCAATTGACGTCACTTCCTGGTAAAATTGTGGCCGTGCGCCCATGACAATTTGACGTGAAATACGGCAAATCGACGTGAAGATATAGATTAGGCATGTAGTTTTCATATCCCTATGAATTTCCAATATCCCTTCAAATCCCCTTTTCCCTCTTAAACTTATGTTTGGTGATACTTCCAAAAGAATGTGCATTATTATTATCATATGAGATGGCAATCACGGCTATTACAAAATCAGATTTTAAATCAATTAAAAAATGTATCCAAATATAAAGCACACAATAGAAAAGTTATTTCTACAAAAATTCACAGACAATTACAATTGGAATGGCTACATTCATTGCATGAAAAGAAAGATAATGTATATTATAATGTATAATATATAGTACAAAGCTTATATATATATATATATATATATAGCTATTCTCAGGTTTCGTTAACAAACAATGGATACATATATCAAATGAGACTTATGCTGTCAGATATAATACTGAGCACATATTTAACATCACATGAAGTGATTACATTTGACAAATTATTTTGAAAAAGTAATTGCCTTATAAATGTTTTGTCAGCTGTTCTGAAAGTGTGATTCTGCACACACACACAAAATATATCGGAAGAATAATAGGACCCAGAAAATAACATAAAATGCTAATCATGTCCGTTACCTTTTTTATTTATTTATTTATTTATGCATGCATGTTCACAATTTCACAATTCATTGAAGTTAACATCACATGAAAAATTAATATAAGATGACAAATCATTTTCAATTTTACAATACATTTGAATTAACTTCACGTGAAAAAGAATATAACATCGTTTTATCAAAGACAAGTTGCAACTTATATATACAGTTTGAAGAATGAACACACAAAGGTGATGAAACATAAGCAAATATAGCTTGAATCGTTACAACACCTTTCAAATATATAATATATGACAAATAAAATTCCTAAAGTTTTGTAGTGATCTATTTACACTATTTACAAAGTAAAAAAAAAAAAAAAAAGAATTTCGTTAAGCCTAGTAAGAAAATCATGTTAGATTTAATTAGAGCTGATAAATAGATTATAATGTAAGTAATATCTTACATCTGTAAAATGATAATACATTTGAGTGCTCTTTTAAAGGAGTTTGTTGATTTTATATTTTATTTATTTTTTATTTATTTATTTATATTTCACCAGGGTAGCCCATTCAACAAAAAGTTGGTCTTCCATGAGGCCCTGTAAAACATGTATATATATAATTAAAAAGATAAAACAAACAATTAGGTATGAATACATTAATAGAACAGTATTACATATTGAAAATAAATATACAATATCAAACATATTAATCAGTGTCAATTATGATGAATGCTATTATAAATAGATCACTTGCTAAGAGAGTAAAGGATTAAGTAAAAGAAGCGAGAGAGAGAGCTTAAAGAAAAAATAGAGGCAGACTAGCAGTAAAAAAATAATTTAAAAAAAGGTGTTCCTCAAAACCTATCCTGATTCAACAGCAAGGTGGAAAAAATATTTCTTAAGTGCCAATTTGAAGGTCTTTACATTACTTATCTGCTTAATATTAGAAGGTAATTTATTCCATAGAGAAGCACCATCATAACTTATTGCATTCTTAAGGTATTCAGTATGACATTTATCAATAATCAGGTCATGACGAGTACATTGCCGTGTGTAAAAATTATGTTGAGTTGATACTTCTTGAAAAACATCTTTGTGAAAGTCTGAAGATAAATCGTTAAGACATTTAAAAACAAATATACATCTAAAATATTTAACCCTCTCTTGAAATGGTATCCATTTCATGCGAGTAAAAAATTCCTTTGATGGGGTATACCTTTTACAGTTTAAAATCATTCTTGCAGCCCTCTTTTGTAGTTTAGTTATCTTATCTATATGACTTAAAAACCTGTTTCCCCAAATTTCACAACAATAATCATTTTGTGATTGTATGAGACATGTGTATAATAATTTCAATGAAATGTCATCTACATATGGTTTAACTCTTCTAAGCATGGCAAGTCCGGCAAACACTTTTCTACATAAATAATCTACATGATCAGACCATAATATGTTTTCATCGATCATAATACCTAGACATTTAAAGATCTTACATTGTTCAACACATATATCTTCATACTTTAATGTAATACTGTCATTTTTAAAATGGTTTGATCTTTGTTTACTTCCGATGATCATAAATTTGGTTTTATCAACATTCAAATAGAGTTTATTACATTTTATCCATCTACATATAACATTAAAATCACTTTGCAATTTAATTTGTACATCCGAAAAGGTGGGTCCACTTACATAAAGTGTCGTGTCGTCGGCATACATTACAATTTTTCCATGTTTCAAAACTTCTGACATATCATCTATATAAATCAAAAATAGGAGCGGGCCCAAAATAGATCCCTGTGGAACTCCAACAGAAATACAGCGATCAGTTGATTTAGAATCTTTTATAGCAACATATTGTTTTCTATTATTTAAATACGAGTCAAACCAAGCTAATGATAACTTACTCAAACCTATTTTCTTTAACTTATTTAACAAAATATCTGGATTAACCGTATCAAAAGCTCGTCTTAAATCAATAAAAAGAGCCCCTACAATGAGGCCTTTATCTATGCAGTGTAACCAACTGTCATTAGGTAAAGAATTCCATACATCTGGACATCTGTGTCTGATTGATTTCTGGGCTAATGTAGTGTGAGGATTGACCACATGTAAATTCGATGACTGCCTTGTTGAATACGAATAAACCATGTTATTAGGTTGGAACATTGAAGATAATGACGTAGGTAATAATTTGATATTAAAACGGAACATAAATATGGCAATTTGGAGGAAGTTAATATCATCAATCTTTCAGCATTTCAGTTTAACAAATAGTGGGGTAGCATGGTCACGATAACCAGCTCGGGTACATATGCGTACAGCTTTCTTTTGTAACAGAAGAATATTATTAGTCACACACTTGGATGTTGCCCACAAAATATTACAATAAGAGATGTGTGGTAAAATTAGACTATTATATAGCATAAGTAATATTCTATCAGAAACAAAACATTTTATTCTATACAGTACGCCAATATTTCTGGAGATTGGTGTAACAATGTGTTTTACATGGTCGCTCCAGTCAAGTTTGTCATTGATATAGACACCAAGGAATTTCGTACATGTCTTTCTCTCTAAAGAAATTTCATCTAGTTTAATATTAAGAGCAAGGTTGTCATTAGATTTTCTACCTGTAAAATGAATATAATTTGTTTTAAGAACATTGAGAGAGAGCACATTACTTCTAAACCATAAAGTCAACTTTGGTAGTTCCGAATTTAGTTTCTGTTCAAGAGTGTTGATTTCACGATGAGACAAGAAAACACTCGTATCATCTGCAAATAAGGTATAATTTAAAGTTTTAGATACATTACAAATATCATTGATATAAATAAGAAATAATAATGGGCCCAGGATGGATCCCTGCGGAACACCTTTAAAGTACAGTATCCTTACATTTAACAATTTGTGTACATATATATATATATATATATATATACAAATATATATGACTTATTGAATACAGGTACATGTTTATACTTAAAGCTACATAATATTCTATGTATCTATTAAACATAATACATGTTTGTGTGTTTAGTACAAAGCCTAAACTTATATAAATAGACATTCTGTATAATATAATACAGTGAAATATCATAACTGTCTACAAATATAGAGTATATTTTTATTGTCTAATAAAGGAAAGAAGCTTGGTTAAAAGGTGAACACAGTTATTCTATTAACATTTGTGCCGTTAGAGTACTACGAAAACAAAAAAATGAATCTTTTTTCCCCGTAGGAACAAAGGTAAATCATTCCAGAAGCATATGCCTCTGTATGACACAGAAAATGTACCTTGAGTTGTTCTTACTTTAGGAATACTTAGCTTTTTATTTTATTTTTGTCGTGTCTCATATCTGTGCTATATGAAAGAGCCGTACTAAATAGGGGACTGTGGCAATCTATTATTCAATAATTGATGCATAAAAACACAAATAGATATAAAGTTTATGTACTTGATACACAATCAATCATTTTAACTCCTGGAATATTGGTTTTGAATGTGCCCGAAAGGAAATAAATGTTAAAGCTCTGAGTGCCATCTTTGGCTTAAGAATAAATATTTCATATTAATTTCATAACTGCTTCCCAAAACCTCAATTCCATATGTATAAAACACCAACCTTTTTTCTAATACACTTATTGACTCTTTCGATATGAGATTTCCAAGTCAAGCGCTGATATTTATGGATTCCTACGAATTTTTGTGTCGACTATTTTCAATACTTCCTCTTACAGGTTAAATAATTAGTTTTTAACAAATTTACTGTAAGATTATTCATTTTACACCATACGCTTTTATCTGTAGTAATGAACCATGTCTATCATAATTGACAAACTGAAATCTTCCATAAAGATAATATTTAAACAACTCATGTGGCAGTCCCCTACTAATACCAGTATTGTGTGGTCTATCGTATCAAAAGCTTTCTGAAAATCTAGGAATACACCTACGGTTATACTTCCCTTATCCAAAGGTTTTATATCATTAACTAAATTAATTAACGCCAACTTTGTACTATAGTGTTTACGAAAACTATATTCGTTGTTATACAAGACACTATTCATTTCAAGATAATCAAGTAGCCTCTTATTGCCAACGAAGACAACACTTAGATTGGTCGGTAATTATCTGGTATTTCTCTCACCACTTCTTTTTTTTTAAATAGGTGTTACTTTAGCTACTTTCATCGCCTCTGGAACAAGACCCAACAAGAATGATTGGTTAAAAATATAAGCCAATGGTCTTGCAATTAAATAAGCAGCACCATATCTTTTAGCAATCTAGCTGGAATATTATTGTAACCACATGCTTTCTTTAGATTCAAAGTGAATAAAAGATCTTAAACCTCAAAATTTGTAATCGGTTTCCAAAACATAGAGTCTGTTGCTTCATTACTAAGGTAATCTCTAAATGTGCTATTATCATCTTATTACCCCGACTCTAGCGAACATGTGCCGGATAACCAGTAGTCCAATGGGTAATATACATTAATGTCGTATACGTCAGTGACAACGCTAATCCGACTCCACAAAAACTCCAGGCTTACCTTATTCGCCATTCGATGTAGTTTTTGGTGCTACCTGTTGTGGTCTTGCGTCGGTTTCGTTGGTGTAACCGATGTATTAGGAATAGTTGTTCACTGAGTGCTGCAGTAGTGGTAATGTCCAGGAGTTTGCACTGCTTTATTGAAAATGAGACACAAACACTTCGGTTCGTAGGAGTAAACAGCTTCGTATCATTCATCAGGAGTGTTCATGGGATTCGGGGTGAGGAACTGATAACGTTTTTGGTTTCCGCAAAATCCTAGACACGCCAAACGCACCAGCAATGAGGATAAGAATAGAAGCCACACCGAGGAAAGCCAGGGACCCGAAGACAGATGGTTGCAACTTTGTGTCTTAAGGAGAAAAAAAAGAAGAATACAATGTTCTGAAATACCGCACATTCGAACCGAGTTGCATATCTGAACGAGCCTTTAGAGCTTTTCATTTTGCTATCAACGGCGTGTCAAAGACCTGAAGCTTTGTTTGTGACTGCAGAACTCTACAGCGTAGTATCATTAAGATGTACATGTTTCGTTATAGTTCGCAACTCTTCACATATCATCAAATCAAATATATTGGGTAAAAAAGAGTTGTCCAGCATCAATCTTATTCTGGTAGGACTATATCCTTAAGCCAAATTGGGTAATATAATGTCCGGTTAGGGTGAAAAGGGAAGAATTACTTCATAATAGGCTAAATATTAGCCGAATTGCGGTAGCAAAACATGCCTGTAGTTGTGTAGATACATAACCATCTAGGCATATTTTTAATTAGTATTTCTAAGAGTACAATGCCTTGTATACGTTATTGTAATTGCGGCATACGAGTCATCGTAATCAGTAGCACGAAATATCAAGATTTGGCTATTTTGCATCATTGGCACGAAAATATTAGGATTCAGACTGTTGCAGGTGTAAAGAGAATGAAATAACACGATCAAATTATTGTTGCCGAACTTAGACCACCGAAATAGTAAAGTTACCAACAGAATGCATGACAAAAAATTACACGTATAAGGATAAATCTGACAAAGAGCGTTTTGTGTTTAATACAGCTAAACGGCCAATAGCAGAGATATGACAAAGAGGAGTGCACTGTATTAGAACTTTTCATTCATATTAAGATAAAACAATTGTTTTCTCATGTATCGTTTTTGATTGTTTTCTTAATTGTCTATGTTTTTTCTACTTCAGTTGTTATTCTAGTTGGCAGCTTTAAGCATCATGTTATTAAAGGCACACTGTCCTACTTGTAGCTACTTCCTCCCTCTATATAGAAAACTTCCCCAATCGGTGCCTGTTGGTCCCCCGTGATCCTCTTTTTCTTATGTTAAAGCTGAGTTAATGAGATAGCCACCTGTCACAGTGACCTCGCTGGCTCGCTGTGTGGTCTAATCCCTTCTGGCTGAAGTAGTAAAGCCTATCAATGTATGCGTGCGGATGTGTGAGTGTTTATGTTTCTTTGGTGACTTGTCTTAGTGCATTTAGGGTATAACGAGCTCTACCATAATAAAAACAACTTAAATGCCTGTTCCTATACTCACAACATTCGACGCTATTGTATTGAACACCGGCAGGACACACTCCGTCCTTTGTATATACCACGTCACAACTCGGAAGGAATGTTGCGTCAATACAAGTTAATGTGTGAATCAGCTTAGGTATGTTGGGTAATGATGGCATTTGGATTACCTATAAAATGGAGGGGGAAAGGACATTAATAAAGAAGGGTATTGAAGACTACAATCAAACCTAACAGTTCCTTGACTTCCTAATACTTCCATAATCCATATTGGTCATTTCTAAAAATCCGCAAATGCATCATTTCACTCAATTATGCTTGAATACTTTGATTGGTATTGTGCAAATGGTGGAGCCCACCCCCCCCTTAAAAACACAACAACAACACTACTTTGGTAACAAAGAGTAATTAAACCCCTGGAGAATCCTCGTTTAAATAATCAATTTCTGGATAAGCAACCGCTGAATACATCATCTTTTGTCATGGCTATAATGGTTAGAGAAGACATTTTTATCTGGTATGTTATTATAATTATTATAATTGTATTAAATATATATTACGACTAATGTATTTTACTTAATAAAACATGAAAAGAAAATTAAACAAATGAAGTAATAAACGAATTAATAAATTAATGATAAAAAAAATATTTTTAAAAAGAAATAATGAAATTGAAAATGAATTAGATAACACATAGATACATAAATTGTTTAACAAAATAAATAAACAAATTCATGTCGATAATCTACCTTGCCACCCTTGTGATATCCTTGAGCGCCACATATCAACATTGCCGCTCTCTTGTCCATGTTACATATACCGCCAGTAATTTGAACGCTGTCGGCTTTATACCTAGAGTAATAGCTAACCGGAGACAACACCCGGCCAGTCGATGTCCCCGAAAATGTGGGGACAGTGTAGCGTTGATGACGGCTGGAACGCCGTATTAAATCATCCAGCAATACACCGAATTCTTTGGTGGTGATACCTTTAATTAATCATATTGAGAAAATGTAAGAAAAGATGGTGAATTATTGGGCTATTTCGTAGACATCGGGTATAAACAAAATCAAGCTGAACACTAGATATGAAATCGTGTCACAACGATGTGCGTTCAATGACGCACGTGTAAGAAATATTAAAAAAGTACCATGGTAACCATGGTATCAAATTCATTGTTTGATGACCTTATGTTTATCATTGTTGGATACTATGATTACCATGGTTACCGTGGTTACCATGGTGGATGGTAATTTGGACAAAAAAACATGGTTACCATGATACTTTTTGATAAGGGGTAGCTTCTGTAATAGTGGAGATAGGTAGGGCGAAAGAAAGGCCACCAAAACGGCCCACGGATCAAAACCGTGTCGATGTGCTATATTAGTGCCCTTTGTGGGGCATTAATCTCCATTACTGTCATTCATGACTTAAGGGCGTAGGTCCCCTAGTTGATAAGCATAGTAGCTTACATATGCTTTAGCAGTCACGCAAAACACACATTGTCAAATTATTATTCAATAGAATCTGAGAATGTATACTATTATCCAGATCTATTATTTTAAAATTATTTTTTTAAATAATTCCATAAATTGGGGTAAAACAAAAATATTCCAACTATATGAGCGACAGTGTATTAAAATGTGTGTTTTTAAAGGATCTAAGACAAAGTTACCGGATTTCTCTAAAGCCATTGTGCGAGTAGTTGAAATAAGCGGGCGCTTTAGGACAATAGTGAGTGGGAAGGTTTCTAGCTATGACACAAGTCGAATGTAACATAAATGTACCAATCATCACCTTAAAGATACTGTGTCCCTTTTGCAGCCAACATCAAATTCTGTTGAACTTTGCAGGAATTATGACTTTGTCATGTATGTCCTAGTTGTGAAATGTAAACGTTAGCAGTGTCCTAATACAATTGTGCAATGAAACCCGTTTATTTGCTAGACTTCACTGTCAGACACTATTGAGGGAAGTTCTAAATAAGTATTATCTTTCAAATGCCGTTGAAATTTAACCTTTTCATTTGTTTGGCCTGCAAATGGGACATAGTACCTTTAAGAAAATGTTTATCATTTTTCTCTCAAAAAATGTCCAATCATATATCCGCCCCAGATATAACAATTGCACATAATATGTTTTACATAAACTATGTACAAACAAATCTTCCCCTTCGTCAATAATGAACAAGATAGAAATACATGAAACTTCTGTGCAGAACTAGGAGAGGACTTCGAAATATGCGTCAAGGGAGGTGGGCTACATTTGCCGTAATATCGCTTCCCTTCCACTTTAACTATTATCGATCATGGCTGCTTTGACGGAGTAGAGATATGAAACCACGAATATATGCATGCCACAAATGGTTTACCTGTACCTCACATATTCGACATTTCTTTATTTTCATGATTAATAATTCGAACTCCGTACCTTGATAATAGTGGGTTCCTGTATAGCGCACATGTCTGGCAGTGCAATTCAATCCCTGGCACTTCATTATTATAACACCGGCTTTAGCACTGCTTCCATGAGAGCGCTCATGGCCAAGGGGCTCGGTGTAAAAATGTCAGAGGTAAAAATGTGAGAGGTAAAAATGTCAGAGGAAAAAAATGTCAGAGGAAAAAATGTCAGAGGTAAAGATGTCAGAGGTAAAAATGTCAGAGGAAAAAATGTCAGAGGAAAAAATGTCAGAGGTAAAATGTCAGAGGTATAAATGTTAGAGTATAAAATAAAAACAAAATCATGTGGCAAGTTTGTTATGGTTACACCCGGGTTATATATTAGGCTTATCGAAAAAGAACAGC